>JAEIIF010037402.1:0-21597 GCA_018874455.1 Drosophila trapezifrons
CTTTCAGTTGTTGATTCCTTTTTTTTAGCACGATTAGGAAACTTAATGTTTATACGGAAAGTGGATATACGAAGTCTTTATATATATATATATATCACATATATTGTAATACAGCAACAGATACTTAATGAGAAATACATGGCATAAACAGCAAACTAAATCTGAATCTGAATCCAAATCTAAATCTAAAAATCCATCTAGGAACGGGGCAGGACACGGGACAGGACGGGATACGCTAAGCGGACGCCTGTCCCTGCAATTGGTTGGACATGCGGATTTTTTATTCGACGGCTGGGATTGTGCGCACTTTTTACGGCCAAAGCGCTCAAACGAGGAGCTCAAGCCGAGTGCTCCTCGTTGGTTAACGCCTTCTTCTAGTCGCTTCCACTTCAATCGAACTGAACGGCGCTTCAAGTGCCTGGTGGGTGCGTCTAACCGCTCCGCCTTGCTCCGTTCCGTGCCCTGCCGTGCCGTAACGATGACGATGACGCGGGGAACTCTGGCTGCCTTCGACTCCAACTCAGCCTGGGACAAGTGGGAGTTGCCGACGACACACGACCGACTCCTCGGGCTGGCCAAATTGAGTTATTCTCCGAGCCAAGAACCCTCTCCGCCCTGCGACTGCTTTGAGCCGAAAATGAGCTTGCCACGCGAATCGTCAAAGCTTTGCGATTTGAAAGCTTCTCCCTGCGGCTGCGACTCCATTGAGAGAGTGCATCTGGCCAAATGCAGGGCTCCCAATTAACGGACGCAGCACTGGCCTTTGTCCTGTGTCCTCCTCCTCCTCCTGACGGTGGAGTTTCCCCCTCTCTGCCTGTGGAGTTTTCCCCTTTCTGCATCATTTATGCTCGGCAGCCAAGGGCCAGATTGAATACGCCAGCTTAGCCCTTTCACTTGGGGGCTGCTCTGGATGGGTTCAAGTTTAGTCACCGCAGATCCATTCCATGCCAAGTGGAGGTGGAGTCACGTGAGGAGTGGGCAGACACACACTTGACGTTATATTTAGTATTCCATTAATATTCTAATAGGCGCTTTTGTACTTTTCTCTCCTCATTGGCTACTGTGTCGCTCTTTTTGTCATCCATCCGCCCCGTGGTCCCTATGAGTGTCTGTGTGTGTGTGTGTTAGTGTGTGTACAAGCCAGTAATCACATAAAATTTTCTAATTACCACACTAACAAACTCACACACGGAGCCTCGAAACTGTCAGGCTAGGAAGTAACTTTCGCGAGTCGCGTGGCCTGATGCTAGCTTCCACCCTTTACCTGCCAGGACCTCCTCCTACTCCTCCTCCTCCTGTGCGTTATAGCCCTGAGCCCAGAGCACATGCATAGTTTAAATTTCAATGCATAACTCAACTGCTCCTCTGCCCTGGGTGGAGTGTGCCTTCGACCTGTCTTAAGCCGTCCTAAAATTTAAATGAAAACACCTTGCGGCGCCATATGTGAGCGGCCATAAATTCAGCACGGCCACCTAGAACAAGAACCAGAGGCAGAGGCAGAGACAGGGACAGAGCCAGTACCAGAGGCAGAGCCAGTACCAGAGCTAGCACCAGAGCCAGTCCCAGCACCAGGCCCAGCACCAGACCCAGACCCAGTCCCAGCACCAGTCCCAACCCCAGCTTGTAGAGCGTTAATGGCAGGCAGGAGCTTCCCCCAGAAAACCCACGGAGCCAGGGAGCGGGTTGGACGCAACAGTTAGTTAGTTAACGGTATCTAAAATGGGTGTAAACCTGCGCCAAGCTGACAAATTAAGTATGCATGAAAGTGGCAGCGCCACACACACGCCACACACCCCACACACACAGCAGCGACATGTCGACATGCGAACACACTTAAGGGAGAAAGCATTTCTTTTACGTTGCAGTTAATAGGATTTGGCTGGAGAGTGGAATCAAATTAATTGTTTCATTTGTTTACAAAACGCTCGAGCTCGAGTTCGAGTCATTGTTGTTGCAACACTGTTGACAGCGGCGGGTGTGGAGAGTGAGTGTGCGTGTGTGCACGTACCCAGGTACAGGTGTGCGGACTGGGGGATGGGGATCTTTAGGTGCATGCCTTAACTGACGTTTAAGTGGGCAATTAGGCAAAACTGTGTAATGTTTTCATCGTTAAGGACGTACGTGGCACTGCCAGGGAATGCCTGGGAATGCGATGGTGCCGCCAGGTCGGATTTGGCATCGCTGACCTGGATGCTTCGGTCTGACTCCTGCTGTCACAGCCGCCTGCCGGAGGCAGCTCACTCAATCAGTCAGTGATTTGTGAACATTCGGACGTCAATCGAAGCCAAACCATGAGCCCTGTGTGAGGCAACTCATATTTCCGGGCTAGCTATGGCTCTATTTATTAACTTATTAAATTACACACATCCCTGCACCCGTTGCACCGTTGCCAGGACACGCCGAAGAGCACTCCTCGGAAGCTGACACCTGGCACTGGAACTGGCCCTGGCCCTGGCCGATTGTTCATTTACTCGCATGCAAAGACACAGAGGCGCACTTGGTTGCAGGGGCAAGACCGCACTTACTTTACGGCTCCTTGGGCCGCCGTGCTGCGTGCAGATCCGGAGGAGCAGGGAGCATCGGCATTTCCGTCTTATCTCAGTGCCGGGGGTCCGGGTCCAAGCAACTAAACGAATTTATGTCGTAATGAATGTCAGTTGCCACATATCTCCCTGTCTATCTGCGCTTTATGCACAGTTCAGCACTTCTTTCCGTCCGTATCCGTGTCCGTGTCCGTGTCCGTACGGGGCACATACGAGTTCGTTCGGTGGTGTATCCGGCAGGATCTTGATGTGCCTGGTGCTATCCTTATTGCGTTGTGGCTGGGGGAAATTTAATAGTTATTCAAAGCATTCGGAAGCCGTTCGGAACGAGCCACCAGAGGCAGAGGCAGAGGCAGAGCCACATCCAAAGCCAAGGACAGAGAGTCGCCTATAAAAATGTTTCTGCATTTTCGCGGGCAGCTTATCGGCGAAAGTTGGGAAAGTTGATTAGTTGCAACTCCGCCTCAGAGGCCTAGGAGGTAAGCCTCTGCCTGGTGCTACCTGGGAGTTGGTACAATTGCTGCTTGAGTTACGAGCTGTTCACTTCGTGCTTAACATAGTCCCCGTCCCGCTGGCTTTAACCCGGACTCAGCCCCTAGGCTGTCCTGGCAACACCCTTTCCCTGCGAAGAGCTTCGCCAAGCAGGACAGAGTATCTAAGCTTCGGCTTGCCCCAGTGTCCATGCATCCCTTTTGCCGCCTCGCGCGGCACGGCGTTTTTTACGAGCTGTTACCGGTCGTGCCCGCTATGCGCGAGTGCGTGTTAACAGGCAATTAAATCCGAATTACACTTTGCTCCTTTTTGCAGCCACACACAGCCATGGCCGGGCAGCCATGTAGCCATGTAGCCATGTGTGTGTGCCCAGGAGTTGGCTTAAACGGCAGGTGTGTCGAGCGCCACGCTCCCCGCTGCGATTTGGGGCTCCAGCAGCAGCGATAAGACTGGCAAAGTTCAAGAAGTCAGTGCTGCCAGCCAGGACTTGCCCCGACCAATTAAAGATAAATTTTAATTGCCGCCACAGAATGGAGATTTATGTTGCAGGCATTAACCGACCGAATCGGAGTCGTTTGTCGGCTTTCGCTCTAATTGAATGGAACGCACCTTCTCGTTGGGTTCCCCTGGGATCCCGGGGGGACTGTGCCGATAATCGAATTGCCAAAAGGTCGAGAATCAGCACTTGCGTTAGAATGTCAAAGGCGCTAAGCCGCAAAAAGTTAGCCCAATTGAATTTTGGTAACTGCTGCCGTGCCCGGCCGGCGGCGGCGGGTCAGGGACAGGAACAAGGACACGAACAGGGGCAGGGGCAGGGGCAGGAGGGAAAACAAACAGAGTCGCATAAAATACTCATACTTTGGGCCGAAACTCAGTCTGGCAAATAGATTTTATGTCCGCCTCCTCGGCTGCACTCACAGAAATGCTTTCCTAGTCCTAATCAAATTTATTTTAATGCTCCAGCGGCTCCAGAGAAGCAATATCCTGCTGATATATGTATACTATAAGAAATACTTCTCATGATCTATGGCTTACAAGGCAATTTCGAGTTCCTGGAGTGCAAATTTACCTACATTTTGATTTCTCCCACCAGGCGCACAGAACGCAGCAGCAGCAGGGCGACTAACTCTGTGCTAACATATTTTATAACAGTTCTTGGGTGTTTCGGATTGGCCGTAAGGTAGCCATCATTGTTTTCAAGAACAGTTAGTTTGGCACATCACATTTGTATAACAGTTTCAACTTAAAATTGACCAATCGGAAGCCAGCTTTGTCTTTAACAGCTGTTAGTTTAACACTGCACATTTTTATAACAGTTTAGAACCGCTCACATATCGGGGCATCGTCGCCCTACTGCTTTCTGTTTGCCTGTTACTTGAAACTGAAAAGGCGAACAGCTTCAATAAATAAATAATATTAAAATATGTTGTTGTGAGCAACAATAACTTTCAAATCATGATTTTCAGCAGTCCAAATTCATTAAATGCATAATTTCACGCACCAGGCGCACAGCGAGCAGCAGAAGGCCTGTTACCTCTGTGCTAAAATAAATTAGAACAGTTTAGTACACTTCTCTCTCAGTTACTCTTTACCATTCCAATGACGTCAGCGCACAGATCAACCCATCGTTGCTCTCCTGCTCTCTGTTCGCCTGTTACTTGAAATGAGAAGAGCGAAATATTTGTACGGCAAATTCGATAAGTTCGGAGTTCGAATCTTGAGTTTCCGCAGCACAAATTTATAAAATGCATGATTTCAAGCACCAGGCGCCCAGAAGGGGGCAGCAGGCCGATTATCTCTGTGCAAACCTTTTTTATAACAGCTGATCGCACCGTTGCTGTCGTCCTATTGGTCGATTCACCCACAAGAAGCCATCATTGTTTTCAAAAACCGTTAGTTTAAGACAGCGCATTTGTATAACAGTTTGAACTCTGAATTGACCAATGGGAAAGCAGCACATTTATATGACAGTTTAAAGCAGGCCTACTGCCTACTGCTTGCTGTTCGCCTGTTACTTGAAATGGCAAAGCAGCCGATTTGTTCGGTGATTTCATGAAATTGGGTGTGGAAAATGTTGTTATAGACAACAACAACATGGTCGCCATCTTGAGTTTAAGCAGTACAAATTTCTTAACTGCTTGATGTCAGGCACCAGGCGCACAGCGGGCAGCAGCAGGCCGATAAGCTCTGTGCTAACAGATATTATAACAGTTTATAACAGTGAGGTCCACGGCCCACCAGTGCTGACAAATCGTAAATGTAAAGCTAAATCTAGCTTTTTTAGCGTTAAATAGCTATGTTTTGTAGTAATAGCCTTTTGTAATGATATATAAAACAGGAGTTAGCTATTTTTTGTTTCTCATATCTTTCCCTGCGTTCATACATACACTTACACATACAAAATTCCAATGACGTCAGCGCACAGATCAGCAAATCGTTGCTCTCCTGCTTGCTGTGCGCCTGATACTTGAAATGGGAAAAACGAAATATGTGTATGGCGAAATCGTTAAATTTAATAGAAATAAATTATTTGTATTGCCAACTATAATAATAATTAGCATTATATTATTATTTATGTATGTATGAGCATCGATTATTTGTTGGAAGCCTCGAAATACCATTCAGCTGAAGGCGGTGAAGACTCAAAAACACCTCCAGCGCCCAAGAGCAGTAATAAGAATACCAGGAGCTGGAAAAATAAAAAAAATAAAACAAAATACCTCATAAATTAAAGTAAATTCTTAAACTAAAACAGTGCGGAAAGCGGGCGTGCCCCTAGACACGCAGAGCAACACATGTCATGGCTAAAATATAATAATAAAACCAAATTAAAATAAAAGAAAGAACTTTAAGACAACACAAACTTGTCGGTTGGGTTCGAATCGCTGTCGCTGCGATCTGGTTGACTTTAGAACAAAAAATACCAGGAGCTGGAAAAATAAAAAAAATAAAACAAAAGACCTCATAAATTAAAGTAAATTCTTAAACTAAAGAAGTACGGAAAGCGGGCGTGCCCCTAGACACGCAGAGCAACACATGTCATGGCTAAAATATAAAATTAAAACAAAATTAAAATAAAAGAAAAAACTTTTAGACAACGCAAAATCTGTCGGTTGGTGTCGAATCACTGTCGCTGCGATCTGGTTGACTTTAGAACAAAAAAAAAAGATAAAATTAATAATTAGAACATTTGTATTTAAAACAAATGTAAAATAAAATAAAGAAAATAAGATGTTGACTCCACGGCTGATGAACACGGAGTGAGCTCTTGGTACAGCCTTTCTACAAGTGACCTAGTGGGCCAGTGTGGCCGCCCTTTCTTCAACCCCGTTATCGAGGGATTTCCTATCGATAGTTGGCAATGTGGCCACTCGGACCTTGATAACTCGAATGTTCCCACTTGTATCCTCTTTTCTAGTTTATTATTTCTGTTTATATTTCATTTATCCTTGGTAGAGGAAGTATTTTTGATTGGAGAATTTTATTTGTGATCCAGCGCAATAAAGAATTGTTCGCAGTGTAGAATATCAGCATAAATACGTGTTTAAGGGGGCCGCCGGTGTGTGTGGCAACAGTGGGTTCACCATATCAGCACCGTATCATTACTGAGGATGCAAATGAAGCCATTTTTCCCATTCAGCTCGAACTACTCACTAGCAGAAGGAGGCGGCGAATGGGATTCCGGCCGGGTAGCTAGTCCGTGCAGCAGGCAGACCCAACTTAATCCTTTTGTGAGCAAACATACGCTCTTTAGCCCGCTGACCGAGCCAGGAGCCCTGCTGCTGCTGCTGCTCCTGCTTCTGCTCGAGACTCTGGCCCCAGTTCCGCTTCTGTTTGTGACGCCGGGGCGTCGCTGGGCATGGGAGGAGGTCACAAAAAGTGTGGCAAGCGGAAATCAAATGAAAAACTCGTGCGTCGCCCCCAAAATAGCAGAGAAATAGTACAAAACAAAATGAAATAAAATAAAATAAAATAAACTTTGCCGAACGCATTTCTATTGTCAGCGGCACACAGTCACAGTCTTGGTCGTGGCTTTCGGTGGGTGAAAAGTTTCCCGGGGCCACTGCGGGTCGGGGTCTGCCCTTTGTTTGTTGTTCTCCTCCTGCAGCAGTAGCAGCAGCAGCAGCAGCAGCAGCAGCAGCGTTTGTTTTCTTTCTTTCTTTCCCTGCTGTGCCCGCATTCCCCCTTTATTACGTATTTCATTTTTTAGCTGTGGCAGCAGAACGCAGAGCCGTTCACTTCATTTGCCTACACGGCCGCCGAGTCGAGTCGAGTCGAGTCGAGTCCCGAGTCAAGGAGCACTTTTGCAGGCGTCGTTACTGCGGCTGTTCCTGCCACTGCCGCTGCCGCTGACAGGAGGCTGGGAAGGTGGCGCTGGCAAAAGGACAAACTTTTGTCGCTTGGTAATGATGGCATTTTGGCATTGCTGCCGCTTGTTGTTATTGTTGTGATTGTTGTTATTGCTGTTGTTGTTGTTAAAGTTTTGCGCACACACAAGTTTAAACAAAGCAGCCGCCAGTCCCATAAACAGTCGACAGGCGTTGCGCTGCGCTCTCTCCGGGTCAAACAACAACAGTGACTTGTGGGTGGCTTCTCGGACTTGCTGGGAAGCTGGGCAGTAACTGGGGAGCATGGCAAAGTGGACAAGGAGCAGGCAGCAGCTGCAGTCGCATCTGCATTTGCATGCGTCCCCCCCCCCTTCGTATACTTAATGCCCCGCCGCGATATCAAGTATACGCCCCGCTTGCGGACAAGAAAGAACCGCTTACGAGTAATAGAATAGAGCACTTTTTGTTTGTCCAATAATAATGCCTTTTGCGGTTGACTTGCCACGAATTGTCTCCTCCCTGGCTGTTATCGCTTAATTGAAAAGCATAAAACGAGGGCTCATTAGTAGTAAACGCATGAGCCATAGTTAGTGTTGCCTGCTAATCAGCTTACGCACTGCACTATAATTTTTGTGAAATAATTTGGCACGCCAACATTAACATCAGAGACCCCCCCCAGGGCCCCGTGCTTCGATCTGGGGTCAGAAGTTTCTTGTGGTCGGATCTTATCGGTGGCAGGAGCTGCACGCTTCACTGAACCACACTGGACTTTTGGTCTTTCGGACAGGCGAGCCGCTCTGGGGACGTGATAAGGGGCCATGGACCAAGCTTCTGGGGGAAATGGGACACAGATAACACATAATTGTGTCCAATGTAACGACAAATTTAGCAGGATGACCAGCGGGACAAGCGCCGGACTTCGAAATGCAGCAGCTGGCTCCATGAACTCTTTCGTCATCATCTTAAATTGGTTCGGAGCCAGGGACTTGACTCATTTATGAGATGGAACGCTGCGAGACGGTGAGACGGGGCTGGGGAGCTTAATGACGTGGATGTCGGAGGAGTAGACGTCAACGTCTTGAAGCGCGTTTAATTTGTTTCTCAAGAATTCGCACAAAGCGTGCCAAGTTGTTGTTGTCGTCCCTCCTCCTCCAGTGCCCGTCCATCCTTCCTTCGTCCTTCGTCCTCTGTCGGTGCGTTTGCGTTTCTTTTTATGAACTCTTTGGCGTGGCTTGGGCGCGTTATCTCCGATTTCCGAGTCAAGTTCGCTGGCACGCTTAATTACCGTCTCCGCTCCCCGTCTCTGCCGCCTCTACTGGCTCCGTCCGACCGTTTGCCTGGGATAACCGACAGTCGAAAAATATGCTGTGACGTCATTTAGCTTCAATTAAAATAGCTAAGGATTGCATGAGGATTTTTAATTAAAATCTACTTTGTAAATTATACGTTCAGGGATTTGCCCAGTGCGTGCTCCTATCCCCCCAATCCCACATCCGCCCCGTTCACACTTTACGGCCAACTGTTTATCGTTAACGTTTTGGCCCATTCACCTTATTATTTGCATTTGCCTTGTTATACCCTTGCCAGGGGTATAACCATACCTTGATCATTAACTTACTCCAAGTTGAAAATCTATCTAGTTGAATGAGCAGAAGATTCCAGTCTTAAAAGCAAGTAGATTAAGTTTGAAAAGCTTGACGGACAAGGTGGCAACTTCAAAAGTCAGACGATCGGAGCAGGTGGGCAGCCCCGGCTTTCAGGCGATCGAAACAAGCTGGCAGCCCGTCTGTCAGATAGAGTCGAACTTGTCTTCTTCTCATTAAATATTATTTCAATTCATTCAAAATATTATCCTTCTATAAGTTGCAACTGAAAGGGTGTTAGGCCAGAGACATGTCAAGACTCTACCGAGTTGTTAGACAAACCTAAAATAAGCCAGAAGCCATATATGTATAGAGACGCTTAAGCGAATGTCCTTTGGTCCTCAGGCCGTTCATGTAAGGAGTCAGGCGGCAGGCTGCGTGACTGCGGAAATCGGAGAGAGCTACGATTTAGATGCAGAGTCCGGTCGTAACAATTAATAGACTCTTAGGAACAAACAAGCTCAAAGTTGTTATATGTGGAAAATAAATTGCTTTTGCCATGGCTATTACCATTGTCGAAGGCCTGTTTTGTGTTGTTTTAGCTGCTACTGCTGCTGCTGCTGCTGCCGTTGTTGTTGGCCCTGTCAACGCTTATTTGCCAAACGAATTTACAGGCGAAAATGTCTGTTTATTTGCATATGTTGAATATAAATAAATAATTGCCGCTCGCCGATACAATTTATGCATATTTCAATATAATAATTTCATTGGAAATTAAATCGTCGGCCAATTGCGGCAATTAATGGGAAACCGAGTCCCCGTTCCAGGCCCTTGTGTCACTAAGCCTGTTCCCCCCCGTCTCCTCTCTCTGCTGTGGCTGTGGACTTGACTTGGCCAAAACCTATCCGGCCCAAGCCGAACAGCTTGTTGTATCAATTGACAGCGAATAAAAATGTCAGTTGGCGGCGAATAAACAAGGGTCATGCGAGCCAAGCATTTAAGTGTCCAATTTTTAGGAACCACAACACAACAAAACACAGCTCGACACACGAGGAAGACAAACAACACACAGGACGCAGGACACACAGAGCACACACAGGAACGGAACGGAACCCAACTGCCAATCCAATCCGGAGCAGGCACTGCTCAGAAACACGCAAACACACACAACGTAAAGGAGAAGGAGCTTGACAGCACGCCGAAGGAATATAATAAGGACGATGGCAGGGAGGGAGTGGGGACTGAGACGGAGACTGGGTCACAGTCCCAATCGAACCCGAACCCGAACCCATCGCCCTTCGATGGCAGCCACTTACGTGGGTCGAAGGTATCCATCCTCGGATGCCTGCTGCCGCGAACTGTGTGCGTATATTGAAACGTATGAGCACATTATCTACGTGTTTACATCCCAATTTGATTCCCCGATGATTGCCTTGTCCCACGTCCTTCGTCCTTCGGTTTTGTCTTGAAAGATTTGTTGGCAATTTCTTGAGAACGTCCGCAGCAAGGAACATGAAGGCGGTGGTTGGCTCCGGCTGCTTTTCGATTTCCGTTCGACATCGTCGTATATCCTGCGAGCTTAGTCACTTACAGCCATGTCTCAGGAACAGGAACAGGACTCGGTCCCACCACCACCACATCCGGCTACCAGTTCCACAAATGGTTACATTGCGTTTCCCCCTTTCCTTTTATTTCTCTTTTCCCTTTTTTTTTTCCTCGTGTTATATAGCCTGTCTCGTGACTTCCGAGGTAGCCCTAATAACTGCTGATTGTGTGATTTCCCCGAGCCACCACCACCTCCTCCTTGGACGTGTTGCGTGCCGGGTCAGACCCCCACTTGCTCCCCTTGCTGGGCTGTCAGCGTTTCTGTTGGCATTGACCCTCCGGAGACCTTTTCGTACACTCATAAATGTCTTTCAATCATAATGTTTCAATAAGTCAAAATCGATTACGAACTTCATATGAAATTTATTGCACTTTCGCAAATATGACATTGACTGGTTGTGCGGTGTGTGTGTGTGTGTGTGTGGGGGTGTGTGTATCGGGGTGTGTACATGTTTACGACTGCTCTGTGGGTCTGCCTGGGTTTGGACACATGGACGGGCCGTAGGCAGCAGGGATACCTCGCTCGCCAGCCGGACTCCAATCTGACGCGCGTGTGTACCGCATTTGCGGTTTGTTTATCGCAATGGCAGTGGAAGGAGGTGTGGAAGGAGGTGTAGGAGAAGGAGCAAGAGGAGGAGCAGCCAGTGGCAAGAGCAAGAGCAGGAGCAGCCAGTAGAGGTGGAGTGACAGTGGAAGGTGGAGTGACCTGGCCGCATGCACACAAAATTGAATTTGCCCAAAAGGGGCAAAGTGCTTAAATATTTAGTTAAATGATTGACAGGGATTGCTGCTCGGCCATCCTGTGCCGTGGTCGATGGCCATGGGCCAACCACACCGCCCCCAGCCCAATCCCCCACTGACTGCTCCGATTATTTGAATATTGACGAAATTATTGACTGCTGAGCGACGGGATTAGCACGTGATGCCTCCAAAGTCCGCAGATTATCGCCTTGCACCTCATTGTGCACCCCGAGATGGTATCTTTTACGAGTTACGTTCGCTGGAGCGGAAGGTCGTTCGGACACTGACTTGGGGCCAGTTATGGGTAAGGGACTGGGAAGGCCTTCTACCTCCTCTTCCCCTGCTGACTCTCACACACACACACGAGAGTTCGCTTGGGCGGCTCCTTTGCATTTCCTTTTAGATTCCAAAAGGCGCCTCTTTGTGTGCTTTTTAATTTCGCATTTGCTCGGGAGCACGAGCAGGACCTGCTACGGCTCCTAACAGGCGGCGCTTAATCAAAATCATACGCGACGCTGCCTCGCATTGCGCAAACAGCAACAAAAGGACAAGGCAAGGACAATAAGTCGCAAAGTGGGCCGCGCACACTGCACCGGCTGAGACCTCGCCTGCTCAGTGGCCATCAGGGGACGGACGCGAGGATCGGGAACGGAGGCATTCATTATTTTGAAATTTTTAGCGCGCATTTCACATCGCCTTCCGCTTCCGCCGCCAGAGGAGAATGCCATAAGAGAATTAAAGGAAAGCGCCGAGGATAGGATAGCAGGGGCAGGATGGGCGGGAAAAGCCCGCAGGCTGGTTTAAATAACAATTTCGCGATAGCGATGGAGCTTGGGCTTGGGCAACTGGCAGAGGAGTAGGTGGTGGCCGCAGGTGTGCATCACCTGCTGTTTGGCTTAATGAATGCGACATTATGCTGCTGCTGCTGCTGCTGCTGCTGCTCCAGCGGGGGCCCAAGTCCTTGGCGCCGCGGATTAGTGCGGCTCAGCCCAGTGGCACCCAGACCCAGCCAGGTGCTCCAACCTCTCCCCAGCTCGCTAACCACCTTGATTAGTATAATGCGCAATAATCGCTGAGGCAGCTCAGCCCGGCTTGGCTCGAGTGAAAGCGAAAGTGAAAGGATTTTATTATTATTACCCCCTGTTGCCACGGTGCTCCCTGTGCTCCTTGTGCTCCTTGTGCTCCTGGCCAGGCCGAGCTGCGGGTGGCGGCGTAACGAGAGCTGCATAATTACATCCGGAGACGCGGCCCTGTCAGCAACTCGTCCTGCAAAGGAATTAAAACCATATCGTTTTATTAGCAGCGCTGACTAACCAGCTTCGAGCAGGGCTAGTCCGGGTGCCAGTGGCCAGGTGCTTGGACGGATGGAGTCGGGGGCTTCAGCTTTAATTAATGCGTGTCCGTGGAGTACATTTTTGTGGCTACAGGCTCCGGCTCGGCTGTCTTATTAGAGATGCCAATACAATGGACACTGGACACTGGCTGGGACCTGGGCTCACCCGACACCAAATTTAAAAAACCCTGAAACGCTAAATATAGGGAGCCGCCGCCTATGCCCGGCTATTAACTAGATTTGGAAATAAAGACACCCGTTGCAGCGGGCCAGGATGAGGAGCTGCACCCAGAGCATGGGAATATAATCAAATGCGGTGCCGGGGTTGGCAAGGAGCAGGGCCCGACCAATGAGGGCGAAATGAGCAGGGCGTGGTGCCCAGTGCGTGGTGCGTGGAACAGGAAGAGAAGCGGAAGCAGGTGCAGGCGCTGGGGCAGGGACAGGAGCAGGAGCAGGAGCAGGGGACGTTGCCAGGGTCATGACGCTGGCTGGATGCCACGTCTGTGGCAAACAATGCTGCTGCTTAGCCTCAACAAACAAACGCAAACACCGGCTATGGCGATGGCATGGCTAAGGGGTGTGCGAGTGTGCCAGTGTGGTGTGTGTGTGTCTGTGTAGGTGTGTAGGTGGGCTGGCTTCCGTTTCCTGTTTCGTTGCGCTCCCAACTCAACTCGAATCCTGTTTGCCGTTTAATTAGAGACACACACAGAGATAGATGCACACACACAGACAGGGACACATCCTCCTTGCGTTACGTCATCCGCACAAGAGTGCGGGGGTGTGACTCTGTGTGTGTGAGTGTGTGTGTGTGTGGCTTGTGACCGTATAACGATGTGGTAGGTAATCAGAAACTGCTTTTAATTATTCAAGGTTCCATTCTGATGAATGAAGACAACAACGATAACAGCGGCGGCGACCAGCGCCAAACTGCGCAATAAAGGCAACAGTGAGAGGCGGCAGCAGCAGCAACAACAACAGCAGCAACAACAGCAGCAGCAACTACAGCAACAAAAACGGCAACAAAAACAGCAACAGAAACGAGGAAAACGGCCAAAGAAACGGCCTGCAGTCCACGGCTTGTGCTTGGCAATAAGGCAACAACGCAGAGCCACTAGTGGCGACCGTGACACACCCTGCCTTCAGTGGGAAACAATGCAGAGAATAATCTGAAGAGTGACTAAAGTCGTTTATTTAGAAAGCTTTAAAACTGTAATCCCCCTAAACCTAATATATCGGATAGTGATGAGATTTATAACAAAACCCATTTCTCTCTTCCCGTTTTTTGACTAGGTGGCAACCTTATTTCCGGTATCTCTCTCTGTTGCCTTGACATCTTGCATGTTAAGGCAATAATTCATATATATCATACCTCTTTTTAATAAATACGTATTTCCTGGACTTACTGAAACAAAGCCACCCTTCTCCCAGGGGTTAATTTCGTTACAATATGTCAAGGATCGAATGGGAACACAATATACCCTAGTTCCCGACGAGTACCAGGTATAAACACTGGCTGACATCCAGCGAAAGGGGATTAAAATTCACAGCAACAACAAAGTGCTCTGTTTTTGTGTGTGTGTGGATAGGTTCTCCGCTTTTTGATGTTGCCGCTGTCCACCGTGGTTGCACTTGCTCCAGCTCCTGCTCCTGCTCCTGCTCCAGCTCCCGCTCCTGCTCCTGATGATGCCCCGCCTGGCCCACGCCATTTAAATGTGTGCATAAAAAAGTCAAGCACTGATGACAGCTGCAACAACACAGGAGCAACAAGAGCATCCACGGATGGCGACGACGAGGACGACGACAGGAGCACTGACCACAACAAACGCAAATAAGTCACATGAAAAATGCCCATCGACGGGGTCTGGCATGTGGATGGGGTCTCGGGTGTTGACTGACGGGTGTCCCGTGGCGGTTGGCCAACAATAAGACGCAGCACAAATAATTTTAATGCGACCGCCCCTTTTGGGTGAGGAAGCAGATGGCGGAGGAGAAGCAGCTCACCCGCTGGGAACTTTGACTGGTGGCCATTGTGTCGCCCGACAACTGATCCAAGGTAAAAGACTTGCATGGCACTCAATAAACTGACTTTGAATAGAAAAACAATTTTAAGGAAGCCAGAATAACACAGAGAGAGCACAAAAGTGAGAGAAAGCTATCTGACAGCTGGGCTGCCCACTTGTTACGATCGCCTAAAGCCTTAAGGTTGCCACCTAGTCGGTTTTCCTTGCAATACTTATATTTTGGAAATATTTTATAAGTTTAAATCTATTACTTTTGGTGAAATTAAATTAATTTATATGAATTTCTAAACAAAGTCTTGAATATTTTCCTTTTCTCATAATATTTTTTTCTGAACCTGATGTTATCCATACTCCTCAGCAACAAGTCGCGGACCGAAGCGTCCGAGGACAGCCAGAATCCACAAATCCAGCATCAGGCAATTAACAAACACTAAACAGGCTGACTGACTGACTGACTGACGTCCTGCCTCTTATCCTGGCGCTCCTGGAGGGTCAAAAAGTGTTTTGTCACGCTCGTTAAAGCGGCAAAAGTAACGGCCCAGCCGGAGCCGCGGGAGCGGTTTGCGGGTCACTTAAAGAGTCGGTTGGGTTAAGGCTGGGCTCTCGGGTTAGCCCTTTTTTAATGGGTGGGCACATTGTGATCGTGATTGCGATTGCGGCCTGGCGGAGGTGTAAGTGTAAGTGTGAATGCGAATGTGAATGTGAATAGGATGTGGATGTGGATGTGGTTGTGGACGTGGGATGTGATTATGTGCGTGTCGTGGAACCGCGGCCTTGCCGGCTTTTGTTGTTAATTCTGTTTGCTTTAAAATGCCCAACGACGGCGTCTGGACTGGCAAATATTTGTCGTATTAATGAATGCACGGGTTAATGTGTTTACATGCGGCTGCCCCGGAGTGCTGTGCGGTGTGTTGTGGCCAGGTGTGGGGCTGTTGCTGCGGAAGGAATGGATCCTGGCGACGACAGCCATCAATTTTGCAGGCGGTCCGACATTGAAAGACGACGCGGACGGAGGAGGAGGAGTCGTCCTCGTCCTTGTCGGCGGCGTCTCTTTTTGTCTGCGGCTAGAAAATCAATATATCGCCCTTTGGCAATGCGCATTTGCAGGACCTGCAGGACGTGTCCCCCCCGAGGAGAGGACTCGAAGGCTCAAAGGGAAAGTGGAAAAACGACTGGCCGCGAATTATACTTGGCCCGCAGAGCTCATTGACCGTATTCGGTTTACTTTTACTCGCGTTGCCGCAACAAATTATTGTACACATGAATTTCCACTTAAGGCCAATGAAAATGTTGAAACAATGGCCCTGGCCAAGTGCCGCCTCCGCCTCCGCCTCCGAGTCCTGCGAGTGGAGCGAGAGTGACTGAGGCCTGGACGGAGACTGCTGGAACACAGCAAACTGTTTTAAAATGTAAATTTCGCTAGCAAGCCGGCATTAAGGCCAATAAACAGAGTAAATGTGCCATTTAATAAATGCGAAAATACGAAATATACGGAGGAAATACGTAATGCAAAATGCAAAATACGAAATACGGAATACGAACTACGCAGCACACACAGGATGCGGGGCTCAGAGGAGAAGGAGCAGCAGCAGCAGCAGGGGTTCAGAGGAAAGGCAATAAGTTAAATTGAATTAAAAACAAATTAATTAAATCCCTCATGAAAATCTGCAGCACGGAGGGAGGAGTCCTGGTGGGGCCTAATGGCGGAGAGTCCGCGTGAGAGAGAGCTTACGGATTAAGGACGTGAGCGAGAGTGGCGGCTGTAAAGTGCTCAAGGCTCAGCTCAGGCATTAATTTCCACATAATTAGCTAACGAAAATGATGGAGGCCTCTTTTATTGGCACACCTGATGCATCAGGAGGCATCAATCATGCCACAAGCAGGGTAATTACTGGAGTAATCTCCGCCAGACACAAGACAATGGGCCGCTGATCAGGGCGAAATCTAATTCCACTAATAGGAATCATAAAAAGGATAACACGCAATAAATAATGACACTGCCAGGGCTGCCAGTATTGGAAATGCGCGGCACGTATGTATTCAATTACTAGGCGGACCTGGGATCAGGGATCGGGGATTGGGGTGGCGCTGGAGACGGCTCTTCGGCTTGCGATTGTTCGCTCGAAATCATATTTTCTGTTATTGTGGCAGAAATGAGATTATTAAATGGGTTTTGGGTAAAACCCAATAAGGCGCCGCCATCGGGGCTGCTGGCTCGAATCAAAACAGCAGACGGCGGAAAGTAAACAGTAAGCCGGAGGAGCTCGATGGCTGGAGGAGCAGCCAGGAGGCAGCAGCCAGGAGCCAGGACAACGACAACTGTCTGCTCGTGAAAGTGTAATGGGCTGTGGTGCGGTGTGAGCGCGTACGTGACATGTATACAGTGTCCTCCCAAATGTGAAGATGTAAAGGGGGGTCTGGTCTCCTCCTGCTCCCCATATCTTCTTGGGTGACTTTTCAAGGTTCATTTTTCGGACGCAACAATGGCAACAGTTGTCGGAGCTCCACTCCGTCTAAGCCAGGCCAGCCGGTCTGTCTGGAGCAATTTGTAACCATTTACTGATGGCCCAGGCCCTTGGCTTCCCCGCTGAACAATCAGAGGTATCTGTTGCTCCCAGAGAGTCTGCAACTCGGAACTGGAAACCCGGAACCCGGAACTCGGCACGTATTGTTTGTCCACTCAATCGGGGCCATGATTATGTGTGCTCCGTCTCCGCTGGCAGCCTTGGCTTTCGGCATTCAATAAATATTTAAGCCCTGGTCCGGCTGACCGCCTCCATCCAGCACTCAAATTAGCATCCAGCATCCAGGGCGTGGCTCCTTCCCCCCTAATTGTGGACGGAAATTGACGTCGAGAGCGCGAGGCCGTCGGTGAATGTGCAAATTGCACTTCAATTGTCTTTTGGCTGGCAAACAGCGCGAAATGAGAAGCGGCGATGGGTTCGTGCCGGACGTGAGTCCGCTAATTTAGGCCACACGAAGCACGAGCCCGTCACGCGCCCACCTCTGACCCAAGACACGGAGCCACAAATAAAATCTCACAAAGCTCACAGGGGGCGGCGGCGTCGTCGTCGTCAAGCTTATGCAAATTATTCAGCAATGAGCAGCCAGCGAACATGTCTTTGAGCGGGGGGGGAAAAGGGGAGAAGCGGCAAGTGAAATGCGAAATGGATGTCATCCTTCCACTCGGCACTCTCCGGGAGCAGGATCCTCTAGCCTGCAATCCTGCAATGTTGCAGCGTAACTTGGTGGCGGCGCAAATTAAAATTCAAGCAACGCCGAGCGCCGAACGCCGGCGTATGGAAACATTTGCATTTGCATGCTCCATCTTATTCCAGGACCCTGCTCCCTGCTCCTGCTCCCTGCATCACCTTTGAGTTGACTTTTGCTACACCTGCGGTGTGTTCAAGGCGTCTGGGTGTGCCGAGGTGTGCCTAGGTGTGTGTGTGTGTGTGGGGGCACAACAACAAATACAAACTGCTGATTACGAAACGAAAATTGAAAATCTTAAGCACTGAAGGAGCATATTGAAAACGGCAATCGGGTCATGGCTTGGCACTGCCACTGGGGCGTTGCCTTGGCCAGGATTCTCAAGGAGGAAGGGGAAGGAGAAGGGTCTCTCTCCGACTCAATCGCAATCAGAAGCCCAACTTTATTTCCAGCAGCAGCTGTTTAGACTATGAGCCACGTGTGCCTTCATTTAAGTCAACTGTCAATGTTTCGTTTTGTTTTGGCTCCGTTCCCGTTCCCCAACCTCAACCCAGCTCCCAGCCAGCTTCGTCCCAGTTTCCCAGTCGGAGGCAGTTGCCTAGAACACACAGATAAAGTCAGAAATTGTGTCGAAAGTCGAAACTGATTCTGGTGCCGTGCATATTAATGAGGGAGGAGGGAGGATAGCGAGGGCGAGAGAGAGAGATCAAACAGCTTAGGCTGGAGCTGCACCAGGCAGGTCTCCATGTCTCCGGGCCCGTCTCCCCTGCCGGGGCAGCCAGCGAAAAGTAATAAAGTTGCGGTTAAATTAAATTGTGCAGATGTATCGATAAAGCTTTACGAGGATGGCTGAGAGGATGGCCTGGAATGTCTGACTGGAGACGTGCCACGTCTGACTGTGACTCTGACTGTCCTTGTGCAAGTGCAATTAGAGGTACAGAACATCTATCGATGGCTTGTTGCTCACCTGGCGAGAATCAAGGATGAAAAACAACTGATTAAAATGTTGGCCACAAAACGTATTAACATGTCGGCGCCAGAAGAACAATTTGACAGCGACGACGATGACAGGCGTGGTGGAGGAGGAGGAGCCCAGCCCAGCCCAGACCACGGACCACCATGGATAGATACGGTGACAAAGTCATGGTAAAGAAAACAGACGCGGCAGAGGCGGCACGAGGACGAAAACATCAGGAAACGCAGGAGAGCAAACAGACAAAACAAATAAGCCAAGCATAAAAGTTTATATTGCGGTCTATGATTCACTCCCTCCCGGGGTTGAGAACGAGTCCGTAGCCGAGTCCCTGCCCGAGTTCCTGCCTGATGTTGGGCTAGTGATGATGCTTGGACCTGCCCCTGCGGTTGTGCTCTGCCCGAGGCCATCCAGCTCTGGTGCCACAGCTGCAGCGCAGGGCCATTCAAAAATTTTGACATTTTGCGTTGGATGCGTCTTGGTCTCGCTCCTGTTTACACATCCGTCCCCCCCTGGGTGTGGTGGCCCTTGCAAGGACAGGGAGCCGGCCGGCTGTGCAGGGCAAATGAGTCATAGGTTGGCATCTTGGGGCATCCTCCCCAGGAGCAGAAGCAGCAGCAGCAGCAGCAGCAGCCAGCAGACAGCCCGGCTGCCCTGGTAGATTGTTCGAAACCCATTTACTTAATGGATATAATAAATTTTTCTACAAATTGAAACTCGTAATTTCCATTGTTCTCGCGCTGCTCTCTCAGCCTCAGCCTGTGCCTCCGCCTCCGCCACCGCCTCCGCCACCGCCTGGGCCATTCCTGGCTGCTTTGGGTGGTCCATGCGGTTCAGTTCCTTGTGGGTTGCCGAATTTCTGGCATTACGTATACGTACGGAGCTGGCGCTGGCTCCCAGCTCAACCGTAAAACTACTTGTAATTACGTTAAGCATTGTGGCTTCAGTGGCCATGCCTCGTCCCCTGCCAGCTACCCAGGGGACGTTTCCTTGAGTGGGATTGCCCGTGTCGAATCTGTGAGCACTCGAACCCGTTGACACCGACACCCCGACACCCCGAGGAGTGGCAGTGGTAACGTTGGCACAAAGAGAGACAGCAGCCGACACCGCAGACACAGCTCTCGAGGATCCCGGAGAGGATCAGCCACGCACAGAGACCGACAACGACACGGAGCCGGTTCCCAGCTCTAATTTGTAACCGGGATAAGCATCAGTTATGTAGGAATTAGTGCCGGTAAAAATGTTATGTCCTTAATTCGCTTTAAGCAAAGCACCGGCCGACCGACACACACAAGGAGACCGGAGCCAGGACCCAGCGGAGCCCAAGGAAATATGTTTTCAGTTCCTTGCGGGCCCCCGACTTAATGTCTGGCTTCATAAATTTTATGTTGGTGATGTTTAATTTGGCAACGGTAACTCATGTCTGCTCGGACTTAGGGCCTCGTCCTCGGGCTCAGGCTCAGGCTCATCCTCAGCCTCAGCCTCGCCTCGTCCCGGCTCCAGCTGCTCCGACTGCTTCATTTGGATATATAAATAAATTTGCCCCATCCCCACTCCTTGCCCTGCTCCGAGGAAGCGGAATAACAACGAAATGAAAACGACAACGACACGTAGCCCTGCTAGACAAAAGATGGATTGTTATCGCTCAAGATAAGAGCCCACACACAGCCGGATCCCAAATCCCCGAGCCCCAGCCTGCGAGTACCTTTTCGGGCCGACGACCGTTATTTCATTAGTGTCTGAGCTGAGCTGGGATATGCAGGACACCCGACAACAACACACCTTGCCATTTGCCCTAAGTACGTGAAAATTTTTCATCAGCAAATTAAGCATACGCCGTGTCTGTCCCGCGAGTCCCGCCTGGATAAACCAAAGTGGAGGATAATTTCCATGTTTCCTTCTGAGCTGCTTAGATTGAAGGTGGGAACAGTGCTGCCTAAAACATGGAAAAACCAGTACAAAAGGGATAATACTGTAGCGAAAACTGCCTTTGTTAACCATGTTAGACTAGGTGGCAACCCCAAGCAATGGAAGATCGAAACAAGTGGGCAGCCCCAGCTCTCTCTCAAGGGGGAGTTGAATTTCTTCACTCTCTCTCTCCCACTAGGGGAATGTCGAAATCGAAATCGGAATCGATGCGAAGGGTAAACAAAATTCCATGCATATCGATATTAACATTTATGGGTTCTTTAATAAGTAATTAGCCGCCACGCCCAGAGACGCCTCTGCCCGGGCATCAGGCATTTCTACATACTAAAAAATTCAATTAGTGCTGCAAAGCCAGATAGTGAAAGTTTAATACGCTTCCTCCACTCCGCGACGGAGCCTGCTTATTATGTGCATGTGTGGTGGGTGTGAGGGGCGTGTGTGGGGGCTGTGTGTGGAGCCAGGCGACACACAAATGTTAAATCCAAACAATGAAATCAAATGATTTAATTATAACAGACAATAAAGCAACAGAATAATTGCGGCCGGTAACTGTAGCTGCAAAGGCTACATGTCATTGATGTAGCCACGCCCTCGGCTTCCTACTCCTGCTACTCCTGCTAACCAGCACTGGGCTGCTCTTTAGGGCGTTGTAATAACCACAAAATACACGAGACGGCTCGGCTGGACGGAGAGTCCACAAACAGTGGCCGAGCAGCAACAATGAATTGCAATAATAAAACAAACAAAAACACAAACAAAAACAAAAACACAATCCCAAATACAAATGCAACGCCACTGCAACTGCAATAACAATTGCAATTAAAATGCGTGCAAAAACA
>JAEIIF010037405.1:0-16467 GCA_018874455.1 Drosophila trapezifrons
ACTGCGTTGCAAATATCATGGCAAAATTATAATACCCTCTGCAAGGGTATAAAAATAAGAGCCACAGATGGAAAACTATATCTTTCCCCGCCAGGGTCTGCAACTCTGTTTCCGGGCTTCGGTATCCCTGCATCTGTATCTGTGGCGGAGTCTCTGTATCTGTCTCTCTGGAGAGAGAGTGGTGACGGGGGTCAAGTCGGAAGGACCGAGGACCTGCCCCACCAGCCCAGCGGTGGCCGTAGAGCGCTCCCGTTTCCCCGCACAATCGCACAATCCGATGACCGACAGAGTGCGGTAATCCCGGGGCAGCCTCGGGAGGGCATGGCAGGATGTGGGTCCATGTGACACAGGGAAATGTGTCCCCAGCCTGCACCACCGGCGCCTCCCTCTCGCTCGCTCGCTCGCTCGCTCGCTCTCTCTCTCCGCTGCACCTACTCCCAGCGCACATTGGTCGAAAGCGGAATGGATGGCTGCGCATGGCCCGAAGAGAAAGTGTGTGTGCGCCCTCTCTCACTTGCTCTCGCTCTCTCTCTCTCGCTCTCGCCCGGCTCTGTCTCGCTCCCTCCGCGTCGGCTAAGCAGTGCGGCCAGCAGGGAGGGGGCATTATCATTCCGATTTAAAGTCGGGAACATAAACATATGCTAATCCGCAGCATGGGTGCATGGGGCGCCAAGGTCGTCAAGTCGCCAAGTCGCTGCACGCAGAAAAAAATATGTTTGCCGCGATCTTAAGATCCTTTTAGAGATTTTCTAACAAAAAGATTATCTGGAGGCATTACTGATCATTTTGTTCTTAAAAAATGTATAATTTCTAAATTTACATAGAAAATGGCCAACGGGTATTGTAATAGGTTAGATTGACACTTCGAACGGATCAAAATCGACAGAGTTTCACGTTCTAAAAGTTAAATCCATTTTGTCCTATCCTATATCCGATAGGTATGTAGTTATCCTTAAAAAACGCTAGAATTCCCATTATGGATGGCTCTGAAACAGCTTGTGATTTTCGTAGATACTTAAAACAGTTATTATCAATTATAAATGATGATCAAAATATTATGTGGCCTTTAAATTGAAATGTATAATTTGATGTTATATTTTTGTATTTAAACAAATTTGAACTTGGAATTGCTCGACAGTTTTAAGACAGATTTAATTAAAGACCCTGTGTCTAGTAGAAAACATATGTTCGAGAATTTAACTATTATACATCGAATATTAGACATATATGTATAGCACTGAAGGACAAGGTACTCTGCCTCTGGTGGAGAAATAAACTCAACAAAAGTGCTGATCCTACAGCCTCACGTCAAGGAGGGCATCCTGAGATATAATTTCAAATTCGAAAACAATTTGCTAATTTCTGGCCGACTCCCTGCGTTTTTCTCGATGTAACTGCTAGGCCGGCCGAAGGTAAGCCCTTAAAGTCTCGTGAGATGATTACCGCGGAGCGTGCTGGCGGCGGTGGATGGGGTCTAAATGATTCCCATGGATGCGTGAACCGCTTTCTGCCAAGGAGCGAAGCATCCGAACAATGTGGCCGAGTGGGGGATGGGAGACGGGTCGATGGGCGTGCGACTCAACGCCAGGCCCGCCCCCTGAAATATAGATTTTTTCCGTCTTAACTATGAGAAATTGCTGGCCATCATCTAGATAACTGGTTCCAGGCATCATCCTGCAGGCCAGAAGCGGCCGAAGGAGGAAGTTTTTGGCCAGCTTAGTTATCTTTAAATTTCCATAGGCAACTCGTATATAGTTCGCCATAAATTGACACACATTATCCTGGAATATATTGTTCCTTAACTCTTACTAACATTTACTGGACAAAGAGTACTTACTTTAAGTTGCTTCCCTTTAATTTACATGGAAATAGTTACAAAAGTAGCCAATAGACAACAAAAATAAGAAAAAGTAAATTGAACTTTTAAGCAATTTCTTGTTTCTTAAGTTATTCTTGATTATGAATTTGTAAATCAGCTTTTAAGGGGTAAATAACTATTTTTGGTGAATAATCCAAAGGTGCCCTAGCCTGATCCTTTCGGAATTTATTTTGTCCAGGAATATCCAGTGCCTAGCACCTACTCTAGATCTTAATATCAGTTGAGCTTGTGTCTTGTGTCTTCGTTCATTTTGGTTATTTCATCCATTAAGCTGAAGCCCTTGAGATGGACAGTTCTGGTTCAACATTCTTTCCCGGCTTTCGCTGGTGCCACCCTGATCTAGAGCCACCTGGGACCTGGG
This sequence comes from Drosophila trapezifrons, assembly GCA_018874455.1. Taxonomy (NCBI): domain Eukaryota; kingdom Metazoa; phylum Arthropoda; class Insecta; order Diptera; family Drosophilidae; genus Drosophila; species Drosophila trapezifrons. Next base: position 2,241 of record JAEIIF010037405.1, read on the forward strand.
AGGTAACCCTAGTTGACCATCTCTAGCTGCGGGTTGGGTTACCGCCCCGCCATGGAAACAGACCTTGGGGCAGGGAATGGAAATGGGAAATTGGGAACTGGGAACTGGGACCGGGCACCAAGCAAAACGAAATAGAAAGGCATATTGTTCAGTCCGGCGATTTTCAAGAGCGTTAATTTGTGACAAGAAGATAAATGTGCTGCGTCTGTGGCGCGGCTCCCCGCCCCTCGCTGTTCTAATGTGGGGAACCCTCCTCCAAAAGGTGAAGGTGACTGTGGACGGTGGACGGTGGACGGTGGACGACGAGCGTGGATGTGAATGTGAATGTGGCCGTGGCAAATGATCAAAAGCCGCGCCGAAATCCAAGCCCAGCGACGAGAGGCGAGCGGATCGAGAGGGGATTGACCGCAATTATGCGATAAAGATGAAACAATGTGGTGTCATTTTTATGGTTCTCTTTCTATGGTCGCTAGGTCCCACACACAAGGTCAGCGATAATCTATAATTGCCCTGGCTACAACAATTGTTCCTTTAATTCCACCGCCGACGACGAAAAGGGACACTGTGTGTCCTACTGTCGCGGATCGGGACGGAACGGAAGGCTGGCGAATGCACAGAACGAAAAATATTCACACAAAAAGAGAGTCAATTTATATTTAATTATTTATAAGAACATATTTTTTTAGTCGGAAGACCCTTTAAGGTATTTATATTCGTGTTCAGCATTTGTAGTCGACTAGATCTAGCCATGTCCGTCTGTTCGTCTGTCCGTCTGTCCGTCTGTCCGTCTGTTCGTCTGTTCGTCTGTTCGTCTCTGTCCGTCCGTATGAAAACATAAATATACTTTATGGAGCCGAAGATTTGTTCTCCTGCCTGCTCTATTCTCGGTTGGTTAAGTTATAATATTCTACATTATTTTCTAAATATTCATTTATTTTCTCGACTCTAATTAAGATCTAAATTATTTTATTTTTAGACTTGCAGTTGATTGTATTTTTAGTCAAACCTTTTTGGGCTTTGGGATGATACTTTTTGAGATCAGAATGGTGTTATAAGGATGGATCTGCAGGAAGATAAAACGAAGCAATGTTGGACAAATTTTTCTCTGTGTGTGTGGGAGATCGTCAGGGCGAACATTAAGGAACTTGGCCCGAAGAACGGAGAACAGAGAACCCAGAAACTGGGACCGGGACACAGACATTTGGTAACACGTGAAACGAATGCGTTGACAGCTTGTAGTGTCTCCGTGCTCGAGTGTCCCAGTGCTCGGTGTTGTGCGAGTGTGCGAGCGTGTGTGCCTGCGGTGGAAAAGTGATTAGGGATCAAAATATCGTTTATAACTCATAATGACCATGACAAATATTGCATTCATTGGGCTTCGCCTTAGTGGTCGGGCCTGCGGGTCGATTACAGTGCTGTCACCCTGGCGGTTTTTCGGCCAACAACATACTCTGGCCATATGCTAGAGGGACAGGACTTGAGCCTTAAAGACATTATGTTATATTATATTGTGTTGAAGGTTCTAGGAAAAATCGAATTAATGCATATTATGTAAAGGTTTAGCTTTGAAATAAATCTAAATCAAGGATACAATTTTGTAGGTTCAGAAATAACTCTTGCCTGTATAATTGCCCATGTTACTCAATATAGGAATTCATTTTTCAGTTGAAATAGTGATAAAACTGTTCGAAAAGAATTCAAATAAAATACATACAAATAATAGCTCGTTTGGACAACTATTATGGTCACAAAATGACTTTGATTCCTCTCTTTAGGATTCCCTACAAGCAACCGCACAAAAGTAGGCAATGATTAGTTCGCAAAAAGCATGGCATACAGGGGATTTTCTAGACGGTAGGTAGCTGGCCTTTGTAAAGTCGAGTTACCCGGCAACACTGTCCCCGCAGAGCGGCCAGCAGTTGCGGCAAGGTCCTGCGGCTGTCCTGCCGACCAACTGACCCTCAAGGAGCGAGAAATTGAGGAAAGTGGATGTGGAAAGAAAGCCTGGCACGGAGCGCACGCAGCCAGGGCCCCGGCCCACATGGCACGGATCGCGGTCGAGAGCTGTCAGCGCATCTGACGCTCCCAAAACGCTAATGAAGGAGCGCGGGAGGGATGCGGTCCGGACCACTGAGGGAACAGAAGGGGCCGGGCCGGGCCGGAGCAGGGTCGCAGTAGTCGCGGCTATCGCATAATCGTTTAATCGCTTATCGGAATTGCGTCCATTGTCTCGACTCTATCGGTTCCACATTAAGCACAATTAGAGCGGCCGTGCCGGCAATTAATTTATCTTCTGTTAATTTAAATTGACGTTCCGGCCACGGACATGGCACAGTGGGCCCCGTCTGTGGATTGCCCAGGAGAGCTGCCAGCTAAGGAGGAGTGTCACTGTGGGAGAGTAATCAGTACTCAGTATATAGCAAGTATATGGAGGAACTAAGCTTGATTAAGCGGAGTGTGAAAGTGCACCTCTTGGTATTTAAAGTTCCTGCTAATACCGCAGTAGATTCTGCCGACAATCGTCCACGGTGCAGAGGAGGGCGGATGCGTGTTATCAGAAATTCCCAATCAACATTCTCGTAAATTTGCCAATTGCCGGCCAACTTAACGCTCCCGAGAGCTCCCAGCACTCGAGTGCAGCTCAAACGCGGTTGTAATTTCCTTAATGTTGGAGTGGAACCCCGAAAGAGCGTAGAGTCGGGTTTATTTGTATTTGTTCTCGATTTTTAGCGGTGTCACCTCGCCGGATTGCGCACTTGACGGTGGCTCCGACTGTCACTGTCCCTGTCACCGTACCTGTGGCCGGGACCTGGATCGAGGGATCAGCAAAGGAGAGCTGGGCAGTGCAGCCAAACAACAAAAAGGATGCGCCACCGGGGCTGGCAAAACAATGAGATTGTCGAATTTCAGAGAATGCCGTCGTGAGCGTTTTATGTTTTAATCCCTCTTTGTGTGAAGCCAAACATTTGCAGGACGGCAGGTTAAGGGCGCTTGACGCGTACACACCCCCGATCCCGATCCCGATGCCGATCCTGAGATCCCAACAACAGCTAGGTGCCAGGGCCAGGGATTTGTCATTTGTCATTGGCCCAAGTCAATCCGCTGGCTCTTGACTGTGCGGCTCAGACACCTGACATGCCATTATCCCGCAGCACTCATCTCTGGGCCCAGCTAATGTGATTTGGCTTACATGGCCGGGCGGGGATCGGGAGTCGAGGAGGGGGACCGACAGCGGACGCGGCGCAGATGCTATCGAAGCTGGTCCAGACGGAAATTCAAATCGCCGCGGGTCATCAGCTGCATCGAGCCGCGGTCCCAGCCAGATCCACCTCCACAGCAGCCCCCAGTTCCCCGCCGATGAGTCCCGCCGATAAATGGCAGTCGGACCTGGCCGATCGATTTGGCCCTAAGAAGCTTGCACCTGGCCAAGTCGCGGATGCCTCCTCCGCGCTTTGGGAACGGGAACGGGATCGTGTCCGGCTGAGCCACCCACTGGAGGCTCGCCTCGTAACATGATCCTCATCAAGCAGAATTTAATCATTTCGGAAGAGAAATGAAACGGAATTCTATCAAAAATATCAAGTATTTCATTTAAGATTGTTTCGAAATATAATAGAAGTGGATTTCTATTGCAGTTCCTCCATAGATAAGATTAAGAAAGCCCCTAGTTTGGCCTAAGACTAATTAGAGAAGGAACTGAGAGTCGTAGAACTCCTTTTACATCTCCTGCTAGTAATGAGTACTGGAAATATAGAACTTATTTAAATTAAAACTCCTTACTCTATCCAATCATCACTCTAAGCTATCCTTATCCATGTGGAGCTCGCTCCTGGTCGCACCTCGTCCAGGCCTGGAATCTCCATTATTCGAGCCGCGCATCTGCTGCCCCCCGACTGCGCCGCAGTCACTTGTCGATCGTGGGAACCCCGCTTAATTGATTTCCACAGGCCGGCCAGTGTGCGGCACCGGAGTCGGAGTCGCAATCGAGTGCCACATGTGGGGCAGCTTTGGATTGCAAGTTCAAATGCCACGCATGACCGTCACTAATCCGATGTAATCTACGCAGCGGACGTTCTAAATGCAAATCGAAGTTACTAGCTAGCGTCGAAACTGTTTTCTGGAAAATACCTCTTTTCGCTTGATTAATATTGCTGTTTAATTTGTGATTTAATGCATATAATTCGCAACAATGTTTACCTATCATAATTGTTAATTAAGAGAAGAGGGAACCCACTCACCCCAACTCAGTAGGCCGTGTACTTTGGCCCGATGACAGATGTCAGTAGCCCCAATCATCTCGTAGCTCCGAACACCGCAGACGCAGTCCTGGCCCCTTGCCCACACTCACTACGTACATACACTACATGCACTAAGTGTGGCCGGGACCTCTCGTTCCCCGTCCTGGCCTTGACGAGCATATAAACACTTTTCGGAGCTCGGAGCGCGGAGCTGGGCCAGCACGAGGGTGTGGGCCTCTGTGTTATCGGCGCAGAGCGAAGCTCTCGGCCCGCGGCATGTTCTTGCAATTTATTATTATTCGTACTCCCTAAGTGATCGATCGAAATTAAATAAGAAAAGTAAGCACATCGAGAAAGGAAAGGAAAGGAGGAAAATGCCGGACTGCGGCTGCGGAGCGCGATGGTTAATGTGCGTTTAGATACCAAGACATGTAATTTCCCAGCTCCAGCTCCAGCTCCAGCTTCAGTTCTGCCCCAGTCCTTCCTCGGCGGAGAAGCATTTCTGGCTCTGCCAGACAGTTGTCAATGGCAGCCAGCATCGGCAAGGGTCAGGGGGAGTGGAAATTGGAGTGGGTATGGCCATGGCCATGGGAATGGGAACGGAAGGGGGTAGGGAGAAGGGGGACGCGGATGATCCCACAATGCGGGGCGGTCGATAGTTGGACATTTAGCCCAGGGAACTAGCCCGGCCTGCACTCGCAGAAAAGCCTTCCTTATCCCCCGGAATGTGCGCTTAATCTTTGCATTAAAATAAATGCATGTTCCTTGGCCTGAAATTACTAGTTTCTCCAAGTGAAAACTCCTGAATAAACACTCCTATTTACCTACTCTTTACCTTTATTTCTGCCAGTGTTGCTCCGGCCAGGCAACTCCTCAGACGTCGTCTTCGATGACTGCATTGATTATGACGGTCCGGTTAAGGACGCCGTATGGTATTCGGTACATGGGTCGAGTCTATGAGCCAGCTCTTCCAGCTCCTCCACTTCGATGGATGGACGCGGACTTCGACTCGGACTTGGACGTGGACCCAGGCCCAGATACAGATACAGATGCATTCAAGGAGGCACGGCAAGAATCACGCAAGCTGCATTCGGCATTGGGCATTGGCAGCGGCATCATCGTTATCGCTCGGCATCTCGTCAGTGTCGTTACCTTGTGTTGTGTGTACTGTGTCTGGAGTGTAGTGTGTGCCCCGAACAAGGCAGCTACACCTGTACCTGTGCCTCAGCGAAGACCTGAACTTTCAAACGCGGTCCGGGCCAGTACACTCGATGGCAACACTTTCGCACCCAAAAGGAGAATAAACTAAGAGGGAACGCCATGTACCCTTGGTTTTTGAGTGAAAGTAACTGCATTGATGTTTTACTGAGTTTTCAAGTCTTCTTTGGCTCCTGATCTCCCCTAATTTGAATATTAATAAGCCAGTGTCTGCACGGATAGCAGATTCCTCTGCCGACCCTCTGCTGGCACACGCACAAAACAGAACAGCAGAATCATTGCGTTCATTTGTGGCTAAATCTAGGCTTTTTTAGAGTTAAATAGCTAATTTATGTAGGCATAGCTATATGACAGAAAATGTTAGGTATATTTTTTCTCATATCTAGCCAACTTGTCACTCATACAAATGCAGTGTTGGCATGGAACACATGCAGAAGCATTGCTTTAATCCTCTGTCTCGTTTCAGGACACAAAGTGCACCTAATATCGCTGGAAACCATCATAAGAAATCAATTTCCAATATCTGTGGAGCCTGGTCACTCGGCATGACAGTTTCTCCTGCCGGCAGAACTCCGGTTAATTAACGAATCGCCAGATCTGTGTGGGGCTGACTCCCAGGGAATCAAATTCACACTTGCCACAGACTTTCCCATTGGCTCGGCCCCAGCCTGGGACTGAGACTCTCAATCCAAAACTAGGACTGGCACCGGGCATCGGGAATCGGGAGTTGCAAGTTGCAAGTTGGATCCTGGCCTAGACACACCATCACAAATTGTTTACAATTCGGAAATTGTTTGCCGGCTCTTATCAGCGAGTGCATCTCGGCGAACACGCAGCACCTGAACCTGAAGTCGGGCTGGAGCCGAAGCTGGATCTGAACCTGGCAGCCTGGCCGCGCCGTTCTATTTGGCATCATCCATCGTGCCCAAGTGTCATGCGATGCGATGGCCGAGACCTGGTCGCTAATTACAGCCTCTTGTGCGGGGCCCGGCTCACGTGATGGGGCCTCGGGATGGGATGGGGATCGTATGCCATTGATCATCGATCGGGCCTGCTCAGCGGGCGATATGGACATCACCTGCACCTACACCATGCCCATGGTGTAGAAAAGAAACCAAACAGAACAAATGATGCAATTTCATGCTAAATGCACGTAGTTTGTGGAGCAAAGAGTATATGTTCTCTGGGGTATATGTTCTATTCCTGTGAGCAATGGCCAAAAAGTAGGCAATATCTACGAAACTATATACTATATTTTGTATAATTAAATAAGAATATAAATTACTCGAACTTGGGCTACTTTTCCCTGGGCTTGGTTTACCAACTGGAATGTTTTCGGTTTTCGCACTGAAGGGCTTCTTGTGGGGGGATGACCTTAAGCTCTCCCCACAAACGGGGTCCGATCTAATGTGCATATTTATGAATACAACCTGATACGTGCCTGAGATAAGGCGATCGGGGTGGACTGGGCGAGAACCTCGGAGGCAGAGAATCCCGGCCAGAGGACCGGAGGTGGTGCAGGGCAGGAGGAGGCCCGGTGGCAATGTGCCGCTGTCATGCGAACGCAGTCATCCCAGGTCGCCGTCGCGTCGTCGTGCGTTGACATTCGTCGGGCGGGATGATGTTGATGTAGGAGCTGGCCCAGTGGAACGACTCCGTCTTCGCGTCTGTCGCGTAATATGCAGTCGCTAGTCATAGTCATAGCCATAGTCATAGCCATAGTCGGAGTCGCAGTCGCAATCGCCGGAGGTAGACACAACAAAGAGATCTGTTCGCGACAACGGCGATGTCGGGCGGCAGTGGCGTTTGCGTGTCGAGCGACGTCATTTGCATAACAATGCTGGGGACGATTCACATTTTTGGTCTCCCAGGGCAATTTTCACGACACACACACACACCGCGTCGACATCGAGGCCGCGACTCCCTGCGGCACCTGTTCGTACTGCCACCCAGTACCCGGTGTCCACGCCCCTGCCCTGCGCACATCGCGATTAAAGGGGCCCAGGAGCGGACTCATTAGGGCTGCGGGGGTCAAGCAGACACCGGACTCTCGATAAGCTTGACTTACATACATTATCTTGGTAGGGTTTGATAAGTAAATTGTCTTAGCATCTGAATTGCATTTATCTGGGCTTTATATAGCCTTGAGGCACTCTCTTATTGCATATAATATAACATCCTGAGTCACGTTATTTTAATTCTCAGATATACCAAAGTATTTGTCAAATGGCTTAACATTAGTTTAGGTAATTCCTGTGTGTTATCCAAGACTGCAATCAGGATATATAAACGCTATTAATGGTGGTAAGTATTTATGAAGCCCCAAGGTTCCCCGGATCCGCTCTTGGTGCCAGCGTATTAACGCTCTTCAGCCTCAGTCGGCTACAGTCACCATCGTTGTCGGCTTCACAAATCGCTGGCAAATACCTGCACACACACGCGTATGCATATGACATTATCCTACACACACGACCACGCCCCCAACCACATCGAGACCAGGCTCAGACTGGGCCTAGAGATGGCAATAAATAGTTATATACATTGACGAGATCGATAGTGTGGGATTTGAGTGTCTCTAAATTTATTGCTTTGCCATTCTCTCAGTAAAACAGCTGATGACTTAATAAGTAGATCAATCTTCCCGATATAATATTATTAAGACACCAATCGGAACTAGGACCCTTTCAGGGTCGATTATTATCGATAACTAAGCATTCTGGGGCAGACGATACTTCGATATATCACGCTGACGCACTCCTCGACATATATACAGACGTCCCCAGTTGAGACCAGGCCCGTCTTGATCTCGATCTCTTGGGCCTCGGCTGCCTTGCGTCGCCAATGCGGAACGGACCGAGGGTCGAGTCGCAGTCGAAGTCGGAATCGCGACTCGAGGGCCGATCACCGAGGCCAGATCGGCCCCAGACCACACCGGCCTAGCCAACCAGCTGTTGAATAATTTATGCGCCACCTTCTCCGTCGCCGGCAAACACCACCTCCTCCACGGCACACTGAGAGACTACCCAGAGATTGGTGAGTTCTTGAAAAAGAAATGCAGGATAATTGTAAGTGAGAGTAAGCGTGCAGGTTAGGGACACACAGGCAAGATCCATATAATAGTTTTGAATTTTATCTTATTAACCCATTATTTTTCACTCATATAAAAATCTATACCCATATGCACACAGCTTTTCGGTCAGTGTAAGCTGGCCCGCTTGCTTTTCACGTAACTGCGCGTCTCTGTGGGGAGAATTATTTGCGTTTGCCTCCTTGTGTTTTCTAATTAAGCGAGAGAAATATTCAAAACCTTTGCCATTGTCTCGGCGATTTTCAAGTTCAATTTACATAACATTCCTAACCGCCGTCGCCCCGTAGCATTCAGCTTTTTCCTTTCACATTATGATCGCTTGGCCCACAGACTGCAGCTGTGACTATTTTTCCACTTTTTGCCAGATAGTGGCAGCGTCGCAGCCGTGAATTGATAATCGGATGGATGGCAATGCGAAAGGCTCAAGGGCATTGCGAGCGGACGGGAAAGGTCACCGCCAGAGCAGGAGGCCCCTGGAGTATCTGGGTTCCCAGATAGTCTCTGAGGTAAATGATCTGAAACTGTCAAGTCTGCCCGATGTGATGACAACTGAAAACGTTATAATTGCATTTATTACAGACCTACTATTGCAGAGCACACAAGCCGAACTATAAAATCAGAGATGATATAACCTAGAGCGAGCATTAATATTATATACAAGTTAGTTGTCGGGACAGTCGTTTGATCACATAAGACCATCTGGTCACTGCGCTGGATCGTCCCTACATTACATCCGAATTATTATTATAATCCAAGGCGGTGCGAGCAGATGCTTAAATACGATATTTTCGATCCCGCTCTGCGGCCCGTCTTGGGAGGAATCATGTTTCGCTGTCAATCAGAGCCCATTCCTCGCGAGAGAGAGAGATTAATTCTAGTCACCAATCCTTCGGAGGGAGTCGGCCGACATGGAGATTAACACACTCAGCGCGAATCGCTGCTCCGGGCCTTCTGTTCGAGTATCCTGCCTTGGCAAACAATCGATAGACAGACGGGCTGCGGCTCAATCAAGGAAGCAACTGTCTCGATTCCGAAAAATGAAGAGCGACGAACGATGAACGATGCCCCGCCTCAATGGAACCGGCGAACCGAGCCGGCCAGACAATGCATCGCCAGACGGCCTTCTCACAAATGATAATAATTTCTGTAAATAAATATTGTGTAATCATCGCTGCGCTGCGGCCATCGTTCCTTCCCCGGCATTATTGTGCTGTCATAATTTCAAATAGAAATCCCATTCCCAATCCGCGATCCGTTACTCGAGCAGGAGCAGGAGCAGACGGAGCAGCTTCAGCCCTAATGACGAGCATAATGTCGAAGACACAACCAGCGCCATCTGCTTGACTGGTCCTTTGGTCCTTGCCAAGGCTCAGAGTTCAGGTTCGGCTCGGCTCGGTTCGGGGCTGAGGCCTAGTCCTAGAATGGAGTGCGAGTGCGAGTGCTGGGTTGATTATTTGTATTGTACCTAAGCGTTTTCCCATTGTGTGCTCTGCCATTGGCCTCCTCCATTGTTTAGGCACTTACGCAACCCGGGCCTGGGTAAGGACACGGTTCTTAGGGATCTGCCGGTGGTGATGGCTGTCTGCGCACTGCGAACTCCTGCCCGCTTTCGAAGAGCACATCAGCGTTTATTTATATGGTAATCGTCAGGTAGTTCACATCCCCCTTCCTGGATGGAGCTGTGCACTGGTTCCCACCGAAGGGAAGAGAGTGAGGCGACTGTATTTGGAAACTGGTGATGTATGTATAGATATCTCACACCTTTTATCGGGAATTCACCACCAAAATAACCATTCTTGATAAGTAACTAAGCACATTAATCCTAGGATAAGTTCGAAGCTGACTAGCATAAATATAACACACAAAATGTCAACTCTAATTATGCAGACTCCGAGTAAAAATGTAATTAGTTCTCACTCCACGTTCGCTTTTGCATTCCCACTCCCTGGACCTCAATGCCGCCCTCGTCGCAATTGAAAAATACGAATCAAAAGTAAACGACTTTCAACATCCATTGTGGCAATTGAATGCCGCTTCCATGCCACAGTTTTTATTGTTCGGCGAAGCTTTCATCTGCAGTGAATGGCCATTTAGCAGACTGAAAATGGGATTCAAATTTGCTAATCCTTTTTTATAGCACGATGAATGGGCGCCGCACATCATATGTGTCCGATTATATTACCTCCCAGATCGACTGGGTCTCTTTCTGGGGGCTAATGTCTTCCAAAAGTCAACATTGTACGCTTTAGGCAGAGTCCGGCATTAACTGAACGAACCATCTATGTAGATTGCCGTATAAATCCTCAAAAAACCACTTAAGATCTGAATAATCGGGGAAATAATGTTCTGACTCAGAGCCTTCCGCCCAAATTCGATCAACTTTGTTGCAAAGACGAAAATTCCATTTTAATTGGCATAAAGTCTATTAATTATGATACAGATTCATAATGAAATCATTATGTTTAAGCACATGACAACACCCAGACTTTGGATCATAAACTTTTATCTTTTAAAATGTAAAACTTTTCGGACAGATAAAGTCCCGGCTTGGAAAATTTGGTTTCTACTATGTCAAAGTGAGAGCTATCTTTGACAGGGATCCTGACTCCCTGTCAAATTTGTTCCGACTCGGCGAAATAACAGCTGACTTTAGAGTGCCAGAAGAAGAAAAGACATTTCTACGTTTGGCTGCGCTTTACAGCACAATCCGGTTAACAGCACAATTCCCAATTAATTACAGGAGGGTAGATAACCGAGATGCTTAACGGAAAGTTTATTTAATATTTATTTTTTCCGATCAGAAAGCTATTCGTTTTTCGTCTCACTGCTAAAATTCCTCGGACAGATAAGACAACCCTTTGATTGATCTTCGCGGCACAATTTCGAGCTGAAAAGCCCCTGTTATTCTTTTTCGTTCAGATAAATTACAGGTTAATTTATTCGCTTGTTTTACGGACTTAAAACTAAGTGATAATGTATATAACCTATAGTTTGATAGCAAGAGAAAGGAAGCTTATTTTCTCCACAAAAGAGTTGTATTTGTGTAATCGATAAGGAAAAGAGTCTGATAAAGGGTTGCCCATGTTAAAAGAAATAGTGGTAATCAGGAAATGACGCAATTCTTGGCACCATTTAGGTTGTCAATCGTTAGTGTAGCTGAAACCATACAAATTGAAAAAAATTGGTGAAGATTTTGTCCTTTTACGCAGAATAAATTTAAAAAAACCTTCTGTGTGACCCTTTGGCGGTATTCCTTGCTGATAGATTTCCGGTTCGGACTTCATTTGAAAAACGGAAGCAGCAACAGGGAATAGAAATGGCTTCGAGTTGGGAAAGCAAGTCGGAAAGGAGAGCAGTGCTTGTGTGGCATGACAAAGACGTCGCATTCGACCATTGCTACCGACATGCCAATGATAGTGCAATGACTATAGGCCCCCCAGCTCCAAAGCCATCCCGTCCATCCCCAGACCATCTCCATTCCGGCCTAACCCATCCCCCATCGCAACGTATCTAATTAAGTAAAAATTTATGCGCGTGTTCAGTGAGGACGATGAAACAAACGGCAACTGCAGAGCCAAAGACGTTAGTTTTTCTTTTCTCCGCTGCCTTTCTGTGTTTTCTGTTGTTTCTGCTTTTCTGTTTTTCTATTTTTTCTATTTTTTCTATTTTTCGTTCGTTTTTGTTCGCTTAGCGCTGCTGTTGAGGCTTTAATTGCGACTGGCCAGTGTAATAACTGCGACTACGAAATCATAGTGGCCGCTGTTGAGTGACGGCAGCAGGGCCTTAGTCGCGCCAGCCGCGGACTCGTGGGAGGGGGTCAGTTTGGAGGGGAACCACTGCTCCAGTGGCCACTGGAGATGAGTGAAGTAGCCGCGCCTGACAACGACAACGACAACGATCCTTGTGGCCGAAGCAATGGCGCAGTCATTGGCCACTGCGCGCTCCATGGGCGCACGGCCATTGGAGCGTACCGCTGCGCACGCTGCCCGAAAATGGTAGCTAGTTCTGCGTTGGTTGGTATTAATATTGTTATTACTGCTTAAGACCCGAGCTTGAGGAGGAATCAATGCGAAATGCGACGGCTGCTGAAGGCGGGGCCACCGCTTTCCCCTCAGTATCCGATGCAACACTCAGTGTGCCGTTCCTGAGTGCATCTTCATCTCTGTATGTACTTTAAATAATTCAACTCTTGGGTTTTTAATTGATTCTTTTTCTGAGTGTAACTGCGGCCGGGCAGCGACTAAGGCGCAATCTCTGGGCATAATAAATCCATTTAATATATTGTATTAAAACCGTTCGTTATGATCTTCGCGCTCGCTTCTGCAACGCCCTGATTGCTTCGCTATTAATGCAACGGCCGGCAAGCAGGTGGAGCCAACTGGGGGCGACGACGACGACCAGCGGCTGCGGCTTTGGCTTTGGCTTTGCTCCGGCTCCGACTGCGACTCCGACACCCGCTCCAGATCCAAGATTCAAGAACGGCAACCACTCGCATCGCATCGCATCGCACATCGAGTCCGAGTCCAAATCGGAGTCGGAGTCGCACTTAGTCACGCTCAAGCGCATCGCAGCTAACCGCTCACTGCTTTTCTGATTAGAGGACGAATGTGTTTGGCTTTTTGTTTTAATAGTCAGTCGCCCCTGCTCTGATCTTCCCCTATTACACTGCGACCAAAACTGTACTTTGAATGCATTAAAATATACAAAAGAATATTTAAATCGGAGCCTTGAAACGTTGTTCCCTCTCTTATGAGGTTGCCTTTGGCGTCTAATGGAAATGTCGAGGATATTAATATAAATAATACACATGGATATAGGGGAGATTATTTTCCGAGTAATTTTTGGCACACAAAATCTTTCTTTATTATCTCCCCTTAAATGTCGTTTTCAAATAATTTGAAATAGCTATTATTGTTATGTTTACGTGTTATTGTTATTAAGGTAAGTCTCTACAAATTTTATGTTTTTATTTACTTAAATAATATTATATAATTCTTTAATATCCAATTTAGATGTTCGATTAAAGCATATCAGATCAAATTGCATCTTTCCCTTAGGTCCTTAGGTAATATTATAAGCTTAATCATATCGCATGTATTTTTCTCCCAGTGCATTATAATCTGTTTCAACGCCAACTAGTCTCTCAGCTTAAGAACCAACAGGTTGAAGCTTCCACAGATAGCCTTTTTGGGTTTCAATTTTTTTATGTGTCAGAACTTTTGGATTCGACTAAATCTAACCAAACAGTCCTGAAATCTCCTGAATAAGTAAAGGGGGCAACAGACAAATGTAAAATGTACAATGTAGAATCTTCAAAATTGTGTAAACACGAAAGTGCAGCTTACCAAAAAGTGTAACCTGTTATTTTTAATTATTCACATATAAATAATCAATTATTTGAAGATCTTCCCATCGTATTTAATTAGAGAACTAATTTAATTTAATTAATTACTTAATTATAGAAACATGTGTATACATATATGTACGTATATTGAAGAATATGGCGGTGGATTGAAGTGCTTCCAGAGCAATGCTGATAATCCATGGCGATTGGCGATAGCGACACCGATCGGCGGCAATGTCTGATTAAGCATCTTTTTATACCCTTGAGGGTATTACCCTTGAGGGTATTATAATTTTGCCATGATATTTGCAACGCAGTGAAGGAGGCAACTCCGACCCC
>JAEIIF010037408.1:0-16190 GCA_018874455.1 Drosophila trapezifrons
TATCTTTAAAATTAAAAAAACCTTTATAAATATCTTTATAATTAAAAAAAAACCATTATAAATATCTTTAAAACTAAAAGATATCATTCTCATCCCCTAAGAAAATACTAATCATATTAAAATACCATAAAAATAAATAAAATAAAAAATAAAAACCGAAAAATTCATTATAAAAAGGACTTTCAGCTGCTGTTGATATTTCTTTTGTCCCCTCCAGAAATCCGGCTCGCTCTCCTGTTTATTGCTGGCCTCGTAAAATTGATAAACAATAAATGGGGATGGCTGAGAGGGATCTGATATTGGGGGCTCACAGCTTGGCCAACACTTGTTCCACAGAAATTACGTAATGCCGCCATAACCTTCCCCTCATAAAGTATTTTAATGGGGCACAAGACTCAACAAGAGCCGCGCTCCAGCGCCAGCCTCAGCTCCAGCTACAGCTTCAGCTCAAAATCCGATGATGGTGTCGTCTGGCATTTTATGCGCTTCCTCCGCCTCTTTTTCCCTGTTTTTTTTTTTATTTTTAAGGCTGCCCACAAAAATCGAGCGAAAAATTGCAAGCGGAGTGTAAAATTTATGATAAAAACGTGCGACGCTGATAAGAATGTCCTGGACAAGCGGAAGTAGCTGCAGGAACGTAGCGGAAGTGATGGAGGGAGCGAGAGCTGGTCAGGAGCAGGAGGGGCTGGTCAGGAGTAGGAGGGGCTGGTCAGGAGCAGGAGGGGCTGGTCAGGAGCAGGAGGACCCGGCTAGGTAGAGAAGGCAGAAGGAGCTGTTCAGGAGAAGGAGGAGCTGAGTGAGCGGAAAGGAAGCCAGGCAAATGAACGGAACACAAGACCAGCAAACAAGCTGAAAGCGGGGCGTGGCACCTTGTTGCTCGTTAGGATAATAGTTGCACATTCCTTTAACCTTTCCTCAGTCCGTATCCCTGACCATTTTTCCTCGCTTTTCCTCGTTTTTCCTGGCTAGATTTACGCCTACACGCTACACGAAAATTGCAACAAAAAAAAAAGCGGGCAAGGAAATGGACATTGGGTGCAGGTGTTGGGCTTAATTCAAAAGCAGGAAGCTCTAATACCCTTACCAACTGATTTCCGTCACGATTTCTCAAGATATAACGCAAAGTTATCTGTTCTTTTTCAAGGCAAGCTTCTCCACAAACACAGAAAATTAAAGCAATAAATAGGAAAAGCTCCACTAGTTGAAGAAAATATAATTAACAAGTCAACTGCAACTACTTATATACTATCTTCATGAATAAGAAAATTCTATTAAGCATTCTTCTGTTGCTGAGAGTCTGAGAGTCGGGAAAATGATTTTTCTTGTAAGAGAGACCCCGCCAGGCTTCCGGAAATTAACCTTCCGAAACAGAACAAATAGGAGAGAAGAGAAACCGAGCAGGATAAAGTCAAGTGGCAAGTGGCAAGTGGCAAGAAGTCGCGACTCCATAACCATGAGAAGGCTCCGCCAATTGGCCGTCGTCGGCCTCCATGGTCATTGCAATCAGGCTCGATGAAAAGAGAGTTGGGAGGCCAGGATGTGTGTCGATACTCTTGGCCTAGGGCCTGCTGCAGCATATTTTCCAGCTCCCGATCCCTAACCCCATTCGAGGACCGTGGATGGCCCCGGGGCCAGCTGCATTGCTGTTTTGATTAAAAGCATCCGGCCTTTGAGCGCCGCCAAACAGAAGGAGGAGTCCCTCGCAGGACTATGCCGCCGCCTGTGTGTCTAATTTGATTTGCATTCCAACAAATTTCGATCTCACACCGTTTCTGGCCATCGGCTATTTGGCACAAAGTGCGCCCAAGCTCAACTCTTGGCCGAAGCACGTGTCCTCACTGCGACAAAAATTATTATCTGACTTGAAAAGTAGAAAATGAAGCAAGAAAATGTAACAAGAAAACGTGAAAAGTTCCAAGGAAAACCGGAATTTAAAGGCTATCTTAATTTTAAGTGAAATAATACACAAAACATCGAGAAATATGTTCCCAAATGTCTCAAAAACACTAAATAATAATAAACCTTTAACAAAAGCATTGAAAATATTTTGTATACAATAAAATATATTATTTTCCATAGAAACTCTCTTCAAAATCAATATCAATGATAATAATACAAATGTTGGACTTCTTTTCGCTGCGTGAACGATGGAAATTGGTCACAATCAGCCGGATTTTCCGATGCTGCCTCCGAATCCGTATCCAAATCCGACTCCGGATGAGATGCCAGAGTTCAGAGTTCACCTCAATCAGCGTGCATTTTTCGACGGCAATTAACCTTTTGGCCAAGTGCCCGAATTGTGTCATCTTCGCTTTTGTCTGGGTTGGATTTTTGTCTCTCTTTTTTTTTTTTCCTGTCAGACGCTGCGTATACGCAACGTAATTTATGCATGAATGCGACTGCAGTCGGTTTTTGGGGGAGAGGGAAATGCAGAAAAGTGAATGCAAGTGAGTTATGGCAGCTGCTCAGGCCGCTCCGACTGGCTTTGACTCGCTGATGATGACGCAGGACCAGGCTCAGAAACGGAAACCAGAAAAAAGGACCCGGCTTCGAGGTGCCAGTAAAAAAAAATAAATGAATGAAAAAGGAGAATATTTTTACATAAAACGAAGGTTTTCCATAGGAAATTACGATTTAAAGGGTTTTGTTTTTAGGATATATTGTATATAATTCTATGAATGATTTTTTTATTTAATGTTTTTGTTTTATAAATAAATTGCTTAATATTTTTTTTAAAGAATTTCAAGTTATTTTTAATTAATTATAAATAAAAAGATTTTAATATAGTTAAATGCATAGAATTGTAAACACCTCATTTTGTATTGCGCGCCTTAATATGACCAGTTTGTTATCGATAATAGGTCCTATCGCATAGAATTAAGCTGGATTTAAAGAAAAGAAGACACGGTCACTTGAATTTTGTAGAAAAAAGCGATCGACACGTTTCGGATCGAGAGAAAGGAAAAGTTATAAAAATAAAAGCCATAGGCCGTTATTATTTTGAAATAAAAGCCTCAGAGTTTATAGAATTAAGTATGTAAATTTGCTATTTATCAGGAATTCAATAATCAATTCTTATTTTTTAAAGTAAGCTAATAATAAAGTACAAATATCCAAAGAGGAAATGCTTTTTTGCCACTCCTTTAAGCCACATAACCTAACCAGTGGCAGCATTCAAAATGTTTGACAGCCAAGGCGATGGAAATTCCCAAAACTAATCAGCAGGAAAAACGTGGCTCTCCTCTCCAGGATGAATCATGGATAGTTAGAGGAGCGTGTGGTGGCCCACTTGGAGCCGAGACGAGACGAGACGAGCCGAGCATCAAATAATAACACGCATTTTCAATGGATCCTCTGGTGTTGTAAACTTGTCTCATAAACAGGACCCAGAAACTGGAGCTCGGGCAGAAGCAGGAGCAGGGGGCAGGGAAGTGCACAAAAAACCATTAATCAAATGAGACTCTGATGTGGCTATGTGTGTGTCGTCCTGGCAGGAAACGGAAGTGTTACAGTAAGCCATTTTGTCTGTTCGTTTGTCAAGCGAGCAAAAGTTTTCTGGCCGAAGCACTGGATACCCTTAACCTCCGGGGAGAATGCAGAGAGAATTATGTGAGAATCTTTCTGTGTGTGTGTGTGTGGCGGAGAAAGGGAGAAGGCAGGATTTGGGAGGGGTGACCGAAAAGTGTAACTAATGGGAGGGAAGGACATTTGATAGATGAACAAAACAGAACGAAAAAATAGAAATAATAGCAAAGGGAAAAGGAAAGCTAAGTTAAGGTAGACACTCTTGAAGCTAATTATTGATTTAAATATTAAATAAAACAAAAACAATGATACAAAATAATATTTCGAAATGATTCATTAAATTTTTATATTATTTCTTGAATATTTTCAATACTAATCCTACTTTTGTGGGTATTTTAATAGTGAAAAATGTCGCTTCAAGTGGACTTTCCTTCTCTTCGTTGCTACGGCAATTATCTGAATTGTTCCTCTTTTAGCCCCAAGTTCTACTTCACACTTCTCAATGTGTGTGTGTGTGTGTGTCGGCTTTAACTTTTATCCCCTCCACCATCCATATCAGCCGTCGGTATCATCCCCACACTTAACTCCTTCCATCCGACGTCTCATCTCGTTATGGCCATAGGCCAAATCCGAAGCCAAATGCAAAAACTAAAGCCAAAACTTTTTGTTTAACTATTTGTTGCTGTTGTTGTTGATATCCTGGCCATCCTGACGCCAGCAAATACATATTCACACACCGACACACGCTCAAATGCAGAGGGGGAAAAGTTTAGGAATAAAACTCGTTCTAAGAATATAATTAAGCGGGAATTGGTAAAAAATTAATAATATATTTTATTTTAAAATATATTTATTAAATAAAAGAAAACAATACTATATTTTGTAGTTAAAATAATGATAAATATAAAAGAATATATATTATTTCTATTTTTTAGCTTTCTCCTCCTTTTCAAGAGTGTGCCAAGTAAATTTACTTATTTAAACATCAAAAAAATATAACTAAAGTGGGATTTATACATTTTTAAAATTATTTTTCAACTAATTGGTACATAAACTATTCCTAAATGCTTAAACAAAAGTTTAAAAGTATTAATAATATCTTAGAATTATTAAATAAAGCAAACTGTTTCATAAAAGTAAGTTCTAACCATCTTACAAGAAGCCTAATTAAATTTCCTGATATATTTGTTAACTTTCCAAATTCCGCTTATCGAATCCCTAGCTTAAGAGCGCCTTTTCTCTCAGTGTCCAAGCTCGAACTCCCACAAAGTGTTGCCGTGTCGCAAGTATAGGGGGAACATGTGTTTGCGCATTTAGTTTCCTTCTGCGCTGCCTCAACGCCACTTGATGAAGTGCAAAAAACAAAAAAAAAAAAAATAACAAAAAAAGAAGGAAAGAAACTAAAGACAAAAAAAAAATAAAGGGAGCCAGGTGCGAAATTGAGGGGGTCAACGAGGAGAGAAAGGGGAAAGTTGAAGCTGACAGCTGTCAGGTGAACTAACCAAAACATATTTGGGGGCCTTAAAGACCGATCAAAATAATCCCCATGAATTTGTCGACAATTTTTTAAGAAAAATCATAGATAGCAGCAGCACAAGCAGGGAAACAGGAAAATCTAGAGATACCGTCGTAAAATACAGGTAATTTCCTAATAGTTTCGGGCACAAAAACTACAAAAAAAAGTTTGAGATGAACAAAGATGATGAAGCATGACAGCATTTAAAAACTAAGGCTTCTAGAATATACATTTTTAATTAATCCTTAATTTTAACAAGTAATAAATATATATAATTTATTTTACTAAGTTCCTTGTAAATGAATTAAAATTATTTTAGATGAACTCGACTTTTTTGTAGTGTTTTCCATGCTCTACTAATGATATTTTACGACTCGCTTATATCTTTCTCTTAATTTAATGTGGCCAGCACATCACATAACCAAAGATACCTGCGGCTTTTCCCCACGCAATTTTCCTCCGCTTGTTTTGGGTCTTAGGAAAACCGATGAAATAATCTCCCCGAACGGCGATCATAAAAGGAAATCCGCTAGCAAAACTTTAAACCGAATTTTGCCACCATGGGGGATAATATTTAAGTCCGAACATTTTAATTATTTTTAACTACTCTCTGATTGCCAGCTACATATGCATATATATCTACATATCTATTTTTTTAGTTATGTTTCATGCTTAGGCAATTTATGCATTTATTCAGCGTCTTTTTTCCAACGCTCTTTATTGCATTTGCCATGTTTTTTTCTGGTTTTTCTTTCTATTTTGGTTTCGGTGTGTGTTGCGGTGTGTTGTGTGTATTGTATGTTCGTTCGTGATAATTAAAAGGTAATTTTAATGCTCTGCTGAATCCGCGAAAAGCGGGGGGCATAGAGTGGGAGACTTTCGATTTTCGAATTGCAATTTTCCAACAATTTGCCTTCTCGCTTACTTTTTCCAAACACACACAGCACACACAAAAGGTAATTCAATTAAGCAGAACCAAAAATGGGGATCGATTATCCGAATTTCGATTGCAAAAGTCGCCCAGCATAAATTAGGCCATATATACATATCGATAAATACGATACAGACACCCAGACGACTCATCAAAGGCCAAAACTGTCTGCGATTTGCATTGTTTTAAACAATGAAATGTTGCATAATCCAATGCTACAATCGCCGGAGCTCATTTCAATCGGTTTATGTTTTAATTACAATATTAATATCAATTATGCCGCCTGTCCGAACGTCCGAACATCCAAATGTCGAATGCAAATCAGTAAATCTGTAAATCTACTTTGCATAATTGGCCAGTGCACACACATCTGGCCAATTCCTAGTCGAAATGCATTTTAATTTGCAGGAATCTCTCAATCAAGTTTGAAATCACATCTTTGGCCAATTTCTAAAGTAAGCTTGGCTCCCATCACAAATTGACAAGCTAAAGTGTGGCAAAATATTGGTTTAGTTGAGCTTTGTGGGATTTGTAATATATAATTTATAAACAATAACAGAACAAGTAATTAGCAGGTTTTTTTTATTATAAGTAGATAGCAATAAGTCATTATTAGCGAGTTATTTACTTGCTATATTAATTATAAACTTTTAAGGCTGTCAAAACTTGTTTTTTATAATTTGTGATTTAGCGTGGCTAAAGTTTAAAACTAACTTGATCTGCCTGCCACCAATAAGAACGTTGTCAACAAATTGTATAACTCTAGCTCTCTGAGCTCTAGGTATTCTTTTAGATTAACGGACAAACGGGCAGACGGACAAGTGGACGGACGGGTGTAGCTTCAGATAGGAGAGACAGACGGACAGATAAACGGACTGCTAGGAGAACAGAGAGATGGACTGCTCTTATAGTCTCGGACTCTTACGGACAGGCAGACGGACAGAGAGATATACAGATAGAAGGACAGACAAATGGACAGACAGACGGACATACAGACGGACAGGCAGACGGGCAGGCAGACTGGAAGACAAACGGACTGAAAGACAGACGGACAGACAGACGGACAGGCAGACGGACAGACAGACGGACAGGCAAACGGACAGACAAACGGACTTAGATACAGACGGACAGACAGACGGACAGGCAAACGGACAGACAGACGGACAGGCAGACTGGAAGACAGACGAAGAGAGAGACGGAGGGATAGACGGACATAGAGACGGACAGACAGACTGGAAGACAGACCGTCGGGGAGATAGACGGACAGAGAAACGGACAGAGAGACGAACAGACAAAAAAAAATGTCTCTAGCTTGTATAGTCTCTGATCAAGAATATGCATAACATATATACTCTCTAAGGATCGTTCTACATATTACAAAGCATAAAATTGGCACCAAGCTCTTAAGGCCCCCTTGTAGCCTTCACATATGTACATAATATAAAATTTCTATCAAAACTGTAAATAAGAAAAGCATTCAAAGACAAAGAAACCTGCAGAGAAAACGGTCAAGTTCTGTGCACAGTTCTTTCCACCAAAAACTAAAAATAAACCTCCTTTTCGCTAAACGATCGTAACCGAAGTGAGTTCCGACACACAAAACTTGTTCCTCCGATTTTCGCTGTCGTTTTGCGACATATCAAATTAAAATTAAAAATTCCATCTAAATGTAAATAAAACAAGAGATGACAGCAACAAAAAAAGAGAACTGGCGGACAAGACGGGGACGGACAGCGGTAGAAGATAAACAAAAGGAATTGGGCAACTAAATGAATATGAAGCCATCAGCAGCGGCATCATGTGCAGCGGCACAGGCAACAGCAATTTGCAGGGAAAATCGGAAAGGAAAGAGGGTGAAAATGTGAAAAATCGAGAGGCGAACCTGGAACGGGGCCGGGGGCGGAGACAGAAAATGTGAAAACGCGCCAAAGCGACGGGGGCAACAGCGGAAAAATGCCGCCAAACGCAAATACTGCGGCACAATTTCATTTTTCTTGTTTTTTTTTTTTTTTTGTTATCTCGCTTTTTTTCAGTTTATTTTTTTTATTAATTTTTTTTTTTGCCTGCTTTTCAAGCGCCTTACACACACACATACACACACCGAAAGCACAAAGCCTGCGGGCCAGAAATGTTAGATTTTCACTTTATGCCCGCCGCCACCGCCGCTCGTTTTTTTGTTGTTGACAAAAAATAACCCACAGCTAAGAAGAAAAAAAAAAAGACAGACGACAAGACTGAGGCTCACATTATGAAATTTTTAATCAAATGAAATGACAATACAATTTTGGCTGTTGCCAAATTTAATGAAATGTCAATTTTCGAGAGGCCGAAAAACGGCAGAAATTAGGAAATCTCCCAAGAAGTCGCCATGAATAAAGCCCTGGAAAAGGCGGTTAAAAAATGCCAAGCGAGAAGTATCTGAAAAATATAAAAACAAATAAAAGTTAAACAAACAAGAAAGACAAAATGTCGGCAAACAAAACGTAATTGATTGATTTAAACATAAAAGCTGGGAGGATTTTTATTTGTTTTTCATTATTTAAATAAAAGAATGCATAAAGAAAGATAAAGCGAACAAAGAGGCAATAAATAGGGATAACTAGCTAACTTTAAAAATGGTTTATTAAATATTCGATTATAATAATAATGGTGAAAGAGCTTAAACAACTTATTTGATTTTTATTATAATGTATTGCCATATTTATTTTCTTACAAATGTAGATAAATATCTATCTTTCTTTATTTTCAAACAAATAAAATACAGAGATGGCTTTCATTTTAATTTAAAAGAAAAGGATCAAGGCTTTGTCGTGTGCCTTTTCTACCTTCCACTTCTTGCTACATTGTCCTTTTCCCCTTCTATTCAGTTTCTTTTATTCAATATTAATGGCATATTCTTTTCAATATGAACAGTCTTGGCACATATATACGTGTAAGTGTTAGTATGTTATGTATAATTCGAAAATGGGCTTTCCCGAGATTTTCGCCAGATTCCCCACGCAAACATTCTCCGCATATTTTGCCCATATTTTTTTCGCATTCAAACGAAATCCTTTTGATATTGGAAACGCCAGTCGCCATCGCCATCAGCATCCTTTTTTCATTATTTTTTCTTTTTTTTTTTTGCTCCTGGTTATCGTCCTTGGGCCATGGCTACGGGCTTAACGATTTCATTAACAAGGACTCACAATGGCAGCTCTGATTGTTGTCGCTGTCACAAATTTCACTGGCAATTAGCAGCAAAAACCGAAACCAAAAACCAAACAAACGGAGGAGAGAAAAAAAAACCAGAGCCTAACCAGTTTAATTAGGGGCGCCCCCCCAAGCTGAGGATGAGGAAGAGGGGAAGCCAAGCCAAGAGGAGGCCAGGCATCCATCGACTGCAAATTGTTTTCGCAGCAGCCACCAAGAAAACTCGTCACGCCGGCACAAGAAAATCAAACAAACTTTCGCTAAAAAATAAATACAACAAAAAAAGAAGAAAAGACTAAGCTTAACACGAACCAGTCACACACCGAGTCCAAGTCCAAGTCCAGGTCCAGATGCAGTAAATGTTGCAGATTGCCTCGGCTTGTGGCAAGTGCAATATATATTGCAGGTTGCAGTTGTTTTTTTACACCAGAACCTCCTTTGAGATATTTCAAATTGCTTTGGTGTCCGGCAAATATTTATTCAAATTCTCTGGCAAATATTTAGATTTTTCCCGAAGTCTTTAGAGTTTAATTAATGTGGAATAAGCATGTTAAATATTCTTCTTTATTTTATATTATTATTTTTGTCAGAACTTCCATGAAAAGTATTTACTTTAGTTATTATTTCTACATGGGTTTTACTTTTGTTTGTTCTCTATTTATTGACAAACACACACCCTTTGCCGGCACAACACAGCCGCCGCAAACACAGTAAACAGTAAAAAAAAACAAATAAAAATAAACAATCGAGCACGTGACAAGCCACACACACACACACGCAAACACCACCAAACACAACAAAGGGAAACACAACAAACTTAACGCGCGCCGCAAACAAAAGATTTGAAAATCGCGCGCTTCGCGGGGCAAATGTTCAAAGTCAAAGTCAAGTCAAGCTAAGCGATAGCAGGTTGCAAGTTGCACGTTGCACGTTTCGTGTTGCAAGTCGTCTGTCTGCTATTATTATTAGAGAATGTTGCCAATGTTGCTGTTTGTCGCCGCACGAGAGACGAGACACGAGGCACACACGCTGAGCGCTCGCTTGCAACTGAAGTTGCCGTCTGATAATGCCGCCTGTGCTGCCGCTGCTGCTGGCATTTTCCGACGGCATTTTCCCGAAGCCCAAAACCATGATTTTTCCGAAGCCAGAGCCGAAGCTCGTTGGTCGAATCGCAACCGCCACGAGGCACAGCCGTCGTACCTGCCGCTTTTCCCCACTTTTCGCCATCGTCGTCGTTGGCAAGTGCAGCGTCTGCATTTTCCACTTTTGGGCGTGTGGTGAAAACTTGCGCCAAAATATGGCCAAGCCGGTACCGCCTCCCCCATTCCCCACTCTCCTGCCCACAAGGAGGCCTGAAGAAAACTGATGTTTTCCGAGAGACTCGAATGATTGCTGCCACTCGAACGGCTCTATTTTACGGCAATTGCAGCCTCTTCTTGGGTGCCAACTCTATATCCAGAACGGTGGCGCTGAAAGATCAAGACAGGGTTGCCAACCTGCTTCCAAGGATGATCAACTAATCAAATATAGGGTTGAAAAGATAATAGTAAGAAAAAATAATAAAAGAATCCTTTGTAGAACACAGAACCATGTACACTGAAGGAGATATCTAAGCACCCGGGGCTGCCCACTCGCTTCTATAACTTATCTATTAGTGAACTATAAGATGACAACATTTATTAGTAAGTAAAAATAATCTAAAACTTCCTTATATAAAGTAAACTTGAAGCTATATTTAAGCACCCGGGGCTGCCAACTCGCTTCAATAACTTATATATTAGTGAAATATAGGATGATAACATTTATTAGTAAGTAGAACGTAAGTAAGTAAAGTAAACTTAAAGCGATATTTAAGCACCTTGGGGCTGCCAACTCCCTTCTATAACTTATCAATTAGTGAAATATAAGATGACAACATTTATTAGTAAGTAAAACTAATCTAAAACTTCCTTATGTTAAGTAAACTTGAAGCAATATTTAAGCACCTTGGGGCTGCCAACCTGTCCGATACATGCCCAAGCCGCTGACAGGGCTGCCCACCCGCTCATTGCCGCAAAGTGCTGACAGTTTACCAACACAAGCGGGCCAAACAACAGCAACTTATTATCAGGACGACAGGAAGGGTTCTCTGCTGGCGAAATTCGACAACTTGATCCTCATCCATTCACGGTCAGCTTAGGATGCGCACCTTTCTTGGGGATGGGTTGCAAGGAAGGGAGGAGATGAGAAAGCCTCAAATCCCGACACCCTCTATTCCCAGGCCAATTCAAGGACGAAGGACACGCGGCCAAAAAGCCAAACCAAACAGAGCAGACGGAAACGGAAACGGTGTCTGAGGGGGCGGGCGAAAACCAAATCCGGAGACAGATAAGAGTCTGGGTCCCGGATTTGGAGGTCACTTTGGTGGTATCCCGTGTTCGGTGCACTTTTATCTGTCCAGCTGTAGCTCCTGGACCAGCTCCAGCTCCTGCTTTAGGTCCTGCTCCAGCTCCTACTCATCGGGATCCTCTTTATTCTCGTTCGCTTTCTTGTCGTCCCCAATTCCGTGCACTTGTTTCCATCTTCATTGGCAAAAAAAAAACCCCCTTTGTCTGGTTCTTTTTTCCAAAATCTTTGACAAATGTAAACAGTCGTCGTTGTGTTGCCACGGCTCTAGTCAATACACAGGGAAAAATTATCTTATTTCAATAAAAATCTAATATGAACTCGATATTAAATTTAAATTAACTCGAGAACCTTATTTGAAAAATAAAAATTAGCCAAGAAAAATATTTAATGATAAGAAATAAAGGTATTTCCATAAAATTGACCTTTCTACTTGAATTAAATATATATTTCCCGATTAAATATACATATCACATACACTTACAAAAATAAATGGAATAGAAGGATCGTAGAAATAATGAAGATCGGCAGGGTTTAATTGTACTTAAAATTTCACTTATCAGCCTTCGTCAGCTGCTGGTAATTAAGAACTAATACTTGAAGCATAAAAATAAATTTGGGAGAGCGCAGTGGAAGGCTCTTGCTGGCTGGAAGTCTGGACAGAGAGAGTGAGAACGTGCGTGCGGGAACGCTGGGCTTTGCGAAACGGGACATTTCGAGGCCGCTAGCGGGATCACACTGCCTCTTGAAAATAAGCGAACACATGTTTTCCCTGTGTTTATTCAACTTCAATGTTTTTCTTTATTTTTTTTTTTTATATGGAAAAAAGTTGTGAGAATGGTTTATTATTTAAATTCGTATACATTTTTGAATTCCTTTATTTCTTATTCTAGTATTTTAAATAGGTTTCTTTACATTTCACATATTTTCTGCCAGTGTTGTGTCACAGAGGCGGCAAATGCGGGTTGTGTTTTCCTCTCATGTTTTCCCCGGTTTTCCCCTCTTCCCGACGCACTCCTCCATGCTTGATTGTGCTCTGCTTGGTGTTTTATTTTCCCCCGGTTGCAACTTTAGATTAGAGTTAATCAGCTTAGCGTGTCACTTTGACTATTAGGTGTGTCTGAGTGTGTGTGTGATGTGTGTTTGTGTGTATTCGTCAAAGGATTGAGACGACGGAAGCCGGATGGGATATGTGTGGCAGCTGGGAGCTGGTCAACTGGTCACCAACTGGGAGCAGCAGGCGGTGTTAATTATGATTTAGCCTTAGGAAACCCCACTCTCGAAAATGCAACTCACCGGGAGTTCACCGGGAGTTCAACGGAATTTTCAGCGAAATTATGTCATGGACGGGGTTTCTGGTTGTCAATGGCTTTTATTTTAATTACAAACAATTTATTGAAGTCTAAATTATATTAACCTATTATTATTATTAAGTAACAATTTATTTGGTCGGGCAAGCTGTCCTAAAATTCTGAACAAAACTCAAAAAACTCGGAAATAATTCAGAGTAGAGCTGTAAAACTATCGATAGTCGCGCCATCGATTATTGTTTTTGTTTTATAGAAATGGCCTGAGTAACAAAAAAGAAGGGGTATTAGAAGAGAAAACAAATACTTTACATTTTATTTCGAAAATTTCAGACTCCTGTAAAGTTTATTAAAAAACACATAACAAACTTATTATTTTTTCATTTTATTATCTTAAAAATTAACAAGCTACAACGATTAAATATTTACATTTTTATGGAAGACTGTCAAAGTGATGAACTATCGCGATAGTCTAAAAACAATCGATGGCGCTGACCAGAGTGCCACCTTCGATACTATCGATAGTACCATAGTTTTACAGCTCTAATTCAGAGGTGGGTTTTCAAGTCGAATTTTTAATATATATTAAAATATATGTATATTTAAAATATAAAACCAAAGCTCCTTTAAATTCCCTATTAGTCACAGCTTATAGTCACTTCCATTTCTTTCTGGCATACAAATAATCTCACTCTGGACTTTCCCTGGACTGGGACCGGGACTCGATGGCAACTCCAATCAGTGGTGAAATATTCGCAAAATGAACTCACAAAGCGGCCAAAAAAAAAGGCGAGAAAGACTGACGTCTCAATTGAATTCTGCGGCAATAAGTCAATTGGAAATCATTGAACAACAATTTGACGTTGGCCATTTATAAAAGCATCAAAATCTCTGCTGGGGAAAGGAGCAGAGAAAGGCAGGGTGGACAGGGGTGGAAAGCAGTGAAAGGAAGGCAGCTGGGGGAGGGTGGACACCCTGGAGGAGCTACGTAGTGTGCCAATTAATGTTGGCAATTAAATGGCGTCCACAGCATTTGAACGGCACATTTGTCAAGGGTCTCTCCTCCTGATGCCGACCTCCTGCTGCTGCCTTCTCCCATCTCGGAAAATCCCATTGACCATTACAATGGGCCAGCTGATTGCTTGGCCATTTCCCAGCTCTCTAGCTGGCCAGCATTTTCCAGCCAAGCTGCTGCTCGCATTTTCTCTCGTCTCAGCTTGTCTTGTCTGCTATTTATATATTTTTTTTTGTATTTTTCAGCTCGCTGCAATTCAATTTCGCCTTCGATTCAATGCGATTCGATTCGGGTTTCTTTCCTTTCTTTGCCTCGGAATGATATACATTTATTTTTTTTGAGCAACAATTGTTTTGGCATTAAAAACCGGGCGGGACCGGGCGGACCGGGCGGACGGGCGAGTGTGCAATTGATGGCCAAGACTTTTGGGCCACGTTCGCTGCTGTCGCCGGTGCCATCCATCACACTCGAAGCGAAATAAATTGAAACTAATGCCAAAATGGCAATCACTGAATGTTGCAGCGGCTGCTGCTGTTGCTGCTGCAAGACTTGCACTTGCAACAGCTGTTTTTCCATCTCTTTCTGTTGTTGCTGCTTTTGTTATTGTCACTTTCCCAAGAGCGCGTGCAACTAGAAAATCCTGTTCGTGGAAAGCCAAACGCTTTTTTCCGTTTTGTCAGGTGAAAATGGTTAGTGGAGCACTTTCTAGCAACGCATATAGAAAGCCGGTTAAGTTGGAGGATTCTGCTCGAATTACTATCGAAATATATAGTAAATATAGCTAACTAAATGAATAAAAAAAATAATTAAATATAAGTAATTTATTTATTTCCAAAAAAAAAAATCTAAAATATTAAAATGATGTTAAAACTCATAAAGAATAATTTTTAAGAAAGATATTTATCATAATTCACGCTTCTATATATTAAACAATTTCAATTTGGAGTCTCATTTAAATAAATAAATGTTTTTATCAATTTGTAGATTATATTCTTTGTTTAATTATATTTATACAAACTACTAAAAGTACATTTGGAAAGTTAAATTCGTTTAATGTTTTAAGTTAATTTAATACCAGCCAATTTCTATGTTAATTAATGTTTAATAAATTCTGGTTTTATCGTCAATCTTGCCTAAATATCTTTTAAATATATAAACATCACCAAATATTCAATTAAAATGCCTAACCCGCTGTTAACTGGCAATTACCCTTGGCAATCAACAGGATTAGTTATGTCCTGTTCGCACTGCAACTACCACTGCGTCCTGCAGATATATATACAATATATTTTAAGCCCGTCTGAGCCGGGCATTAGCAGGGCAAAAGTTGGCTGCTGGATTGTTTAACAAGGCTAACTATATGTGCATTTATACAAATTATAATCCAAGCGATTTACGCGCAGTCAATATTACGGATGACTTCCATCCATCCTCCCATCCTCCCATCCTCCCAACCCAGGCCCCGAAAAACAATGAAAACCAAACTGCTAATTAGATGCACATGCGATAGACTACACATATATCGGTATATATATGTTATATATATATGAAAACAAAAGGAAATACAACACAAAAAATCACGTTGGTTAAATAAACAAAAGTTGCGAAAAGGTACGAGTAATATTTATTAAATTTACACAACATCCGCTGCTGTTGTTAACAATTTCCGTGAAAACATACACAGGGAAAAGGGTTATGGGGAAACGGAAAATGCCCAGAGAGGGGGAGCGGGGCTGAGCTTGTAGGAACCGAAAAATATGCAAGCAATAAATTCATGGTAAAAACCAACCGATGGAACAACAATAAGGAGAGCAGAGCCGTCCGCCGCCCCTCATGAAATGTGTAGGCGTGCCAAAAATAAAATCAAACAAAAATTGCATGCAAAAATACGAACGAGAATGTGCCAAGGTAAAAATGTTGTTTGCACGAACGAGGAGAAGGGTATATTTTTTTCAGGGAAAAGAAAGTAATTTCCAACTGCCATGAAGTTAAAATAATAAAAATAAAGAAACGTAATACATGTATTTCTATACAGAAAATATAAATAAACGAAATTAAATACTTTTAAGACAAAAAAAAATATTATTCAGATCTTAGATCCGAAAACCTCTACAAATGTAAATTTAAAATACACATTTCTCTAAAACTAAACTGAGAATATATTAAAATAAACCAAGCTAGATACATTTTTCTGAGATTATTTAGATTAGATTAATAATTAAGTGCCTTGAGGTACTTTTAGGGACTCATGGGTTAAATCAAAGATAAACTGTTGAAGTAAAAAATAGTATAGTCAGAAATAGTCAGTATTTATTTTTA
>JAEIIF010037459.1:0-12575 GCA_018874455.1 Drosophila trapezifrons
AAAATCCTATGGTTGCTGTCAAGCCTCTAATGAAAACTCTATTTAATGAAAACTTGTGCCTTGTGTCATAAGACCATTAGGAAGAAGGCTGATCTTAGAAAACATTTAATTCGATTAAATAATATATAAGTAATCCCCTCCTCAGTGCTTCGTGGAGTGCCTTTATAAGCAGAAGAAGTATATCGGCAAGAGCGACACCATCAACATGAAAATGGTCAAGCTGGATGCGGAGAAGACGTACGAGCAGCGACCCAAGGAAAAGGATTACCACATTGAGATGTACGACTTCTGTCGCAAGGATGCTGTGGGTGTATACAACCTGCTGAAGGCCAGTCCTGGAGCCAAAGTGCTGCTGAAGGACGCCTGTCGTCCCTACCTATTGATGGTGTTCCTGTGCACGAGCGAATACCACCAGAAGCACGAGTGCCCCTACTTCAAGTGGGAGGGCAACCAGAAGGAGGGCACGAAGGATCAATGCGAGAAGGCCAAGGCCAAGTGTTATGTTCTAGACGGGATAACCCTATAATATTTGATGTAATATATAATAATAAATGCGCTGGAAATACATCCTTTTTATCCTTAAAACCCTAGCTAGCAGTGACATTAAAGGCCTTCAAACTCAGTGAGTTATTCAGTTTCAATCACACACTTCCCCCACACACACACCCAGTATATACACACTTACCGACTCAGGATGTCTGTTGAGGTGCGGTTGGCCAAGGTGGCGGACCTGGAGGAGATCAACAAGCTGATCTTGTCGCAGGGCGTCAAGTGGTTCGGCAATATCCGGCCCAAGTACCGGGCCAAGGAGAGCCTCTTCCACACATACCAGACCCACAGGGTGTTGGCTCATTGCAAGTCTGACTCCGCCTTGGTGGCCTATGCCGAGTTCCGCAATTATCCCAACATCAGTGCTCTGCCCTCCGATTGCTGGATGGAGTGGCTGACCGGTAGATACTGGTATTTCCCGGAGTGTAATCTTGATATTGCTTTCCTAGTTGGTTATCCTCCTTTCTCCCCAGTTTGACCATGTCCATTAGCTGGCTTAACGCCTTGTTCTGCAACTTTTGTATCTACAAGAAGGAGTATCCGTTTGTGATCGCCGAGATCATTAAGGAAGTGTTCTACAAGGAGATGAGGGTGTGGTATCTGATCGCTGTCAGGACGCCCAATGTCCGGCAACCCAGTGCCTACACGGAGTCCTTTGACGATTTGGAGGAACTCGCAAAGGTCTACTATCCACTGGAGTTTAGTGTGAAGGATAACTCCAACACGCAGTCCCTCTACATTGTGGATCGCTTTGAACGGTTGCCAAGGATCACGTATCGAAGGGCGCTGTAAGTTTGAGTTGTAGATTTTTTCCCAGGATTTATTTTGTGACTAACATCCCTCATAATCACCTAAGACCCGAGGATAACGATGACATCGTTGCCATCCAAGAGGTCGAGTCGCCCGAGCTGCGCCAGGAACTGGGCGACTTCTATATAGCCGAGGAGGTGATGCGCCAGGATCCGGGGGCGAAGAAGAACCTGCTTGTCGTGGGCGAGATAAGCAACCAGAACCAGGAGTCGGAGATCAACATCTTCCTGTGGCTGACCACGGACATCGACATTGCTTTCTATGTGCGAAACTACGAGCTCGAAACCTACGGCAATCTGGTAAAGATCATGGAGGGCCGTGCCTTCCACCACGAGAAGATGACGGTGTCGTGAGTGTGCGTCCTTGCGTGGCAGGAGTACTTTCGGCTAATATCCCCACATACACCTCCTGCAGCTCGGTGAAGCGCAGGGCACCGGCCAGCATGTTCACCTCAGACGTCCTTCAGGGCGGGTTTCAGCAGAACGATAGTGAGGGCGATGTCCTGCAAGCCAAGTTCAAGTACATCTTTGAAAGTGAGATCTGCCGTTGATCCCGAACAGATAATACCCTGGCTACATCTCCCTGTGTCCTTCCCAGAACTCACCAGTTGGGAGTACTATATGCGGCAGGAGCAGAACACCATCAACTTCATGTACCATGCCGGAGGACATCCTCCAGGTCCGCAGGCCATTGAGGCGGCCTCGAACGTCTTCGTGCTGAAGTGCATTGTGGCGCGACAGGACTTCCCACTATCCCGCCTCTTTAACTGCATGATAACCATATTCTGCGCCTATCCGGACAAGGACTACTGCATGATGTTGGTGTCCAAGCGAGACAAGGCCATCAGGAGTCACATGGAGGTCCTGCAGTACTTCATGGTGAGGCTTAAGGCCGAAATCCTTTACTGAATTTAATAATTCCCTTGATCTGACAGCCTGTGGTGGGGCGGCCGTCTACGTTGTCAGACGTTCACACGAACGAAGTGTTCATCACACATCGCAGCACCATCTTCGGGGAGGTCAGCCTGTACGAAATGACGAAGGAGGATGTGCCGGTGGTGCTCGCCCTGGCTCTCGGAAACCTGCCGGACACGAATAATTCTTCTGGTTCTTCGGACGACAGCAGTGTCTTCTACTGCTCCAAGGTCAACGAGCGGGCGGAGCTGGAGTACGAGCTGCACACCCTGGACAAGATCATGACGGATGTCCTAGAGAACGAGTTCAGCGAGTTCGCGGTCTTCACCATTCGGTGTGGCAACTCGACGAGATCCGCCATCCACAACACGCCCATTGGGTACGTGGTGATCAGGCAGTTCCACAGCTACTCCAAGCTGTTCGATCACTATCAACTGTCCAAGCAGGAGCAACACCTGGATCTCCTGAGGGCCGAGATCATATCGCTGCGTCTCCATCCACTCTTCTTGCCCAGCTCCGATCAGATATTTCGGGATCTGGCCAGGAAGACGAACTTCTACGACTTCTACTTCCTTTCCTCGTACTCTGTAAGTCAAGGACAATAACTGGGACTTCATAACACCACGCCATCCCACGCAGGAAACCAAGTTCGGCAACGACCTGAGGAAAAAGATGATGGTCTTGGAGCCCAGACCCGTGAAGAAAGCGCCTGTGTTCCTTAAGATCAGGAAAGATGTCCAGCCATCGACGGGTCGCTTGCATCTACCCGCGCCCGATTTCGGCAAGAATTACATGGTCATCTATAGGCACAAACTCAATCCAACCAAGTGGTTTACCAACAGCAGGAAACTGGTCATCATTGGCTTTAACGCTTTGTCCAAGGCCTTTCTCCGACAGCTCGTATTCCATTGGAACAGCATGGAGTGAGCAAGGACGTGACACCAAGGATTTTCCAACTCCTAAATACCTATCTTCGTAGCCACACCAACGCGGACAACTACACCTGCCTGAGCTGGCCAGAGGTAACCGTCATCTGCCGGCCGGGGATTATGGAGGCGGAGTACGACAACCTGTTCAAGTGTCCCTATTGCCCCGACACCCGAGGCTGCTATCTGTCGTACCAGAACGTGCCCTGCTACGTCCGGGATTGCTGTGTGCGCATAGATCTGCGATATTGGGTGCACTTTGTGCCCGGAAGTGTGGAGTCCATTGACAGGTGGGACACCTTTTACCCCTTCAATAACCTCTGACCTCTTACCTCTTCCAGGGAGAGAAAGTTCGTAAGGTCAAATTCCTGCGAGATCTACTATGACTCATTGCTGATCATGTGCGCCCTGAGCTTCGTCCTAAAGGTTCCGAGCTCCAAGAGCTGCATCCCTCGCCCGGGCAACTTCTTGGAGCTCAACTTTCGGGTGAACAAGCTCCTGCTCTTTTACAAGCTGCGGGCTCTGCTGGAGGACACGTCGCGAACCTACCTCGTCGTGGTATATGGCGCGAATTTGTCCACCTACTCCTGCATCTCGTTCCTGATCAGCCACGGCATAGACTCCTCCCGGTTGATGCTCATACAGCCGCATCGATTCACCGGCACGGATGCGGAGTCCAAGCTGAAGAATCCGTACTGGGACATTAACCTGCAGCTCATTCTGAACGACATTCTCGCGGATAGCGGCGTGACGATCCTCGAGGATTACAACTTCCACCACTGGGTGATGCACGAGTCGTCCGACTTCATCAGGCAGGTGGTCTTCCAGCACTTTCCCAGCCGCAAGCAAGTGAGCTATGAGTGCGACCTCTTCATCTCCTTTGAGGAGGGTTACCTCAGTCCTAGGCACAAGAGATGTGAGTGTTCCTAGGACCCCATTACCCCTGCCAAATATTTCCATCTTCTTCTTCCAGTGCTTGACAAGGCGGACATTGAGCTGGATGGGGACGAAATCCTGGTCAACGAGTGCTTCCAGACCAACGATCCGGATATCTACGCGGCTGGCAACTACATCAAGTTGCGGCAGAACCCAAATCATCAGTACAAGTTCGTCAGTGAGCGAGAGACTGCTCGCAAGGTGAGCCACACGAGTCCTCCAATCTCACCTGAATGAGTCCCATAATCATTTCCAGTTATTACATCACCTGGGCATAGCGCCCGTAAAGGACTTTGAGGACCGGTACTCGGAGCCAGTACACTTTCAGGCCATCCTGCCGCTGAACTACATCATTACGAAGGTGACCATGCCGCGGAGATTCCTCAGCGCCCAGCCGCCCATGATGAACGCCTGCAACATGACGACGTACAAGGACAACACCTT
The DNA here is from genome assembly GCA_018874455.1 of Drosophila trapezifrons. Taxonomy (NCBI): domain Eukaryota; kingdom Metazoa; phylum Arthropoda; class Insecta; order Diptera; family Drosophilidae; genus Drosophila; species Drosophila trapezifrons. The sequence continues at coordinate 4,580 of JAEIIF010037459.1, forward strand.
CTGTCGAGTGGGCCTGTCGACGACTATGGTGGTGGATGAGATTGTGGTGGTCACGAAACTGGTGTGTGCCCTTAGTGTGTCTAGGGATTATTATTTACTTGCTTTCCCTTTTCTATGCCCTCCAGGAGTGTCACCTGGACTTTCTTCAGCACTTTTGCGGCAAGCACGAGTTGCTATTGAATAATCTGAGGGCTCGCTATAAGGCCAATACGATTGATAATTTCCTGAAGTGGTTCCAAGAGCCCTGGACGGAATTGATCTTGCACGATAAGTTTAATGACTTGCAGGCGGAGAATAGAAACTTGCTTAAGGCCATAGCGATGTCCACTCTGGCTGTGGGTATCTATAACGATGTGTAAGACCCTTTTCCTTCAGTTAACAGTCCCTGTTCGATCCATAGAAAAACCTAAACCGTGATAACCTCATCGACACGGACTTCCACTTGGTAAACAAGCGCTTTATGGAGCACAAGTTGCTAAATTTCCTAAGAGAGCACCGGAGCGATTTCCGACACAAGTTCGTTCTGCCCGAGGATTTCCACATGACGGACATGTCGGCATGGGACCGAATCGTTGAAGCGTCCACTGAGACAGACGAGCTAACGGAGCCGTCAGAACCCTAGCTCGTCCGAGCAGTCCGTTTCCGTACCTTCCGATTTTCATGTGTAGTGCTCACAATCCAATAACACAATCCATATTTTTGAAAAAATAAAAAAATGTGTACCACAGATAGTAATATTGTGCTGAGTATAGCTGGAATTCACGATGTCAAGCGTATCGAAGATCTCTATGAGGCCAAGGACACATGGCACTTTGGGTACAAGGATGCAACGCCGCTCCAGATATTGTTCTGTAAGAATCATTCCTATCGCTTGCTGGTGTACGACCATCAGGAGTTCCACAAACTGCTGGCCTTCGGCACGTTCTCGAATCACCCAGACATTCCAGTGCTGGGCAACGATATGTGGCTGCACTGGCTCGACTGTCGCTTCTGGTGGGTACCTCAAGTTGAAGCTTTCAGCTTCCTAACCTGCCTTCGCCCCAAAAGCCTAGACCTGCCCATCTCGCTGCTTAATTCGATATTCTTCAACTTCTTTATCTGCAAGGATAACCGTCCCACGATCATCAAGAAGGTCATCCTGGAGATCTTCTACAACGAGCACAAGGTTAACTATATGATTGTGGCCAAGGCGCCGGGATCTGCACCCGGGCAATATGATGCAATTGAGGCGTTCGGTAGATGCTACTATCCCACCCACATGACTGTCTCTGAGATCGGGAACTCGGTCTCGCTGATCGTGATCAATCGGCGGGACGTCATGCCAGTACTCACCTTTCGCATGGCCTTGTGTGTTTTGCTCCCGAGGGTATATAGATTTCCAAGCTTATCCCTCGATCTTATTCCAGACCGGAGGATAACGACGACATCGTGGAGATGATAGATTCCGAGGACCCGTTCCCCCGAAGAGAGCACGGTGATTACTACATTGCCGAGCACCTGCTGGCTATGGAGGGAACCAAGGGCGGCGAAAAGATCATTATTGCTGAGGTGGGTTCTATGCCGCTGTTCCCCAATTCAGCTTTCAATCCTTATTTCAGTTTGAGGAGGAGATCACTGAGGGCGTCAAGGGCGCGGGACTAATGTGGTTGTCGGACAATGTAAATGTGGAGAAGCTGGCCACAAACTTTCACTTGGAACGATTGGGTAATCTGGCCAAATATACGCCGGGTGTCAGGCATGCCCGAATGGAGTTCGATGTGGTGTGAGTGGGTTGGCCAGGGCTTCTGCAAAAAAAAAAAAAGGAATTTACATTTCGATTTGCCTTTCCTTTAGGTCTGTGGAGCATCGATCTTTCAAGGAGCTCTACACAAAATCGAAAATGGAAGAAATGATGGATGAAATGATAAATGAGCATAGCCTGGAAAAGGGAGCTCCGCCAAAGAAGGTGCTCTTTACCAAGTACAAGCACATCTATGATCGTAAGTCATGATACCATCAGCACTTCACTTTAGTCAATTAAATAGACCTCGCTCTCTCTTTCACGCCTTGCCTGCATTGTACAAGGAAAGCAGCCTCTTTAAAGACTCTTTCCATTTAATCTTGGAAGCGGAACCGAAAGAATTAATGGGTCCAATGTGCGAACTCTGCAATTCGCTCAAAATATTTTTTACCATTTCCATTACTCTTTCACGCCTTGCCTGCAATGTACAAGCAAAGCAGCAACTCTTTTAAGATTTTAGTCAATACATTTTCTTACCCGTTCCAGAACTCCGTAGTGCCAAATACTATTACAATGCCTACAAGGATAAGCTGGACATCGCCTTCGACATGCCAGACATGCCAAGAGGAAGCACGATCGACGACCAGCGCTCCCAGTACTTGGCCCAGGCATCCAATGCCTTCCTCCTCAAGATGTTTCAGTTGCATCCTCTGGTCCGGACCGAGTATACCTTCTTTTCGCTGTCGGCCATGTTCAGTGCCTACCCGGATCTCGATTACTGTGTGACAACGGTGCCGACCACCACGACCATGAGTCCCTGTCAGCGGGAATTGCTCCGGTTCTTTCTGGTGGGTCAGGTTACTTAGTATCTAGGAGTTCACTTGCTGATTCTCCCATTTTAGCCCATTTACTTTCGTCCGAATTGCACGGTCGAAGAGAACGTATTCGTGGCCAATCGCAGTACCTTGTTCGGAGAACTCCGTGTATTGCGTATGGAGGAGCACGAGATCGATGAGATCAAACAGATCATCTCAGCGCAAGCCCCCTCGAGGTACTCCTGTTTCGTTCAGGAGGACGAACCAGTGGCTGCTGGCGACTCAGATGATATTCTCTCCATTTTAAGCCAGATCGTTGCGGACATCTTTGAGAATCCCGACTCCGATTTCAGCTGCTTCACCATTCGCGTTGGACAGTCGAAACGGCACGCGGAGTGTCCCATGGTGGGATTTATAGTATTGAGGTAAGTTTGGAAGCTCTTCAATCGCTTGCCAATCCAATCTCAAGTCTCCCAACTCCAATCCCGATGTAGAGCCTTTATGGGCTATCAGGATCTGTGCAGGCTATTTATGCTGCCACGCGATCAGTTCAACGTAACCTACAACCGTGGAGAGGTGCTCATATTTAAGCTGCATCCCTTCTTCCAGATGTGGAGCAGTCCCATCTTTCGCACCGTGGCCTTGTACGAAGACTACCGGGAGCTCTACTACATTAATTACTTCAATGTGTGTCAAGGGTTAATTGTGACATCCTAGACATCCGGAAACGAATTTACGCTCTCCGTTTTCCAGGGAATCTCGCTGCCCAATGACCTAACGTACAACATGATGCCCCTGGAGCCGCGACGCATGAAAAAGAACCATTTCGCCCATGCCATCTTTAGGAGGCGCTCCTCCAAGACGATCAACCTGCATGGGGCGGATAAGACCACCAGTCGCCTGCGTGCCTTCTGTCACAATCTGATGCCCACCAAGCACCTGGGAGGACGGTATTCCCTGTTGGTCGTGGGTTTCTCGCAGACGTGTCGTGCCTTCATGCGCATCATTATCTTTGCTTGGAATACCAAGGAGTGAGAGACGACTGATCATGAAAAAGATCCACAAACTATATATTCCCTTGCAGTTTGCACAACTTTAGGAAGTTCAACTGCCTGCCCTTGGTGGACCTGACGGTGGTGGTGCCGCAGGGCGTGTTGGAGGCGGCCTACGACTGCGAATTCCGCTGCACTTACTGTGGCGATGGCAGGAACTGCTATGTGAACACCGGCAACGACCATCCCTATGTTAGGGACTCAACGCAGCGCATGGACTTGAGACACTGGGTCCGCTTTGTCCCCGGAACAATGAAGAAAATCGATAGGTAAGTGGGTCAGTAGAAAGATCTATATCCTCTCTAAGAGAATTACCTTAAATCTCCGATAGGGAAAAGCAAATCGTAGATCTCGTAGACGGATGCAGGCTTCACTACGAGAAATTGCTCCTGCTGGATGACGTGAGGTTCGGCTTCGAGGACTCTGTGTTTGATGGGCATCCCACGCCGGTCAACTATGTGGTCAACAATGTCCGACTGGACCGGATCATCTTCTACCACAAGCTACGGGAGATGGTGGAATCGGATCGGCCTTACAACATGATCGTGTACGGCTACGGGATAGCCACCTATGAGTGCCTCCACTTTATGACGACCCACGGCTGCAAGGCCGAGCAGATAACGTACGTCCAGTACCACGTGAATCGAGTGCCCGAGGATCAGGGTGATCCCCGTGTAGATGGCCTACTGGATCCCATCGTAATGGAAATGATCGCCGACCTGGGCATCACGACTTACCTATCCACCAACTTCTCGAGATTCATACTGGACGAGAAAGACTTCTCCATCAACCAGGTGGAGTTCACATCGTTTCCGAGCAAAAACAAAATCCTGCTGGACTGCGATCTGTTTATCAACTACAACTTCAATTCCACTACCTCGTCCTTGGAGAAGAGTGAGGGAACTTGACCCTAGTTGAGTGTATAATGCCAACTAACAGCTATATCTTCACTCCCTCGCAGTTCTCCTTGATGCAGACATTGAAATGGAGGACAGACTTATAGTGGTCAATGCACGTTTCTGCACGGCTGATCCCAATATCTATGCCGCGGGCAGAAATATAACCATCGTGCCCTTGCCCAACTTTCAGTTCAATCAAACCAGTCCCCAGGAGTGCGCCGAAAAGGTGAGAGGGCTCCCTGTGATTCTTTCAGCGAATTCTAATTCCCATGTTAGTTGGCCTTCGAGCTGGGCATGCTGAAGATTGTGATGCAGTCGCGCTTCACAAGGCCTTACTTGTTCACGGGCATGCTGCCGATGGGCTACCACATCGTCAAGATCCAGCAACCGAAGCCCATACTTATAGGCACGCTACCGGCGGACTTTACCGAGAATATGACCACCTACGAGGATGGAGACTTTGTCCGGATTCGACTTAATTTGAATAATATTGTCACGGAGATTGTGTGCGTCACCAAGAAGGTTTGTATTCATTGTATTTAGAGCCCGTAACTCTCTTATACAACTCTTAACCTTCAGGAGAAGAGACTGTACTTCCTGGAGTACTTTTGCGGCAAGCATGCCAAGCTGCTTAACGATCTGCGTAACCGTTTCAAGGCCGGCTGGATCACCAACTTCCTCACCTTCTTCCAACAGCCCTGGACGGAGCTGATAATGCACGAAAGATTCGAGGATCTGCAGCTCAAGAATCGCCGAGTTCTGCTGTCCATGCTGCTGATGAGCCACAGGAACGTGGAGAACCGGAATAGTGTCGAGCTGGTGCAAAGGAAGAAGCTGGAGGAGAATGTAATTGACTTTGTTCGAACCTATCGCCAGGACTTCAACCATGAATTCGCTCTCCCCGAAGACTTGGATTTAGATCGAGACTTGGATTTATTTGTAAGACCCTCGCAGTAGATGAACCAATCTTGTTTTTGTACCAAATTGAATAAATGAAATAATGTTTAACGCAGTAAGTCTGTTCAAGTGTCTGTGTATTGCATACGAGGCTAAATAACTAAACCAATTAATTCATTGCAAGTTTTTACATTGCTCAACATATTATTATTATTATTAAATCTATCAATAAACAAAAGCAAAAGCTTTCCTTCTTTTGGGATTAACCTAGAGATGATTATTCGGTTCGTTCTGTTTTCCAGTTAGCTAGCTTCGATTAGTATAACATATATAACTCTTTAGGTCTCATTGTTAGCTTATTTAAATATACTACAAAGGGGGATGGACTCGCTCTCTCACTCTCGCTGGACTTGGATCAGCTACAGCGGAGTACAGGTTGATGCCCTGCGCCGCGCTTGATCGCGGGGTAGGGGCCAGGGGCTGCTGAGGCCACTGGGGAAGACGATGACATGGTGGTTGAGCTGGCCTCATATGCCCTGCAAATACCTTCGTAACTCCTCCTCAGTGTCGAAGATCATGACGGGGAAGGGCGATCCTGGCACGAATTCGCCCGCCCACTTGACCTCCACGCGATAGTCGCCGGGTTCGGTTGGATCGTACTAAACAGAGATAGTGAGGATTTAGTTAAGAATTTCCTTCGATTCAATGCTGATTAATGTTACCTTGCACAGAATGGTGCGATCCTTTTGACTCTCCCGCTGCATCTCCACGCGGAAGGCGCCCTTGGGTCCGCGGACACGTACAGTCAGCTGGCCAGCGCCAGCACCTCGGGTGTCGCAGATGAAGCGCGACTGGAAGGTGGCCAGCACACCATGCTCTATTCCAGGTCCATAGACGCGAACCTTTGGAAGATAAAAATCATTGAAATTACCTTTCTGAATTTAAAATCACAATTTCTGGAACTCACCTTGCTGGCATCCGGAGCTCCGGCCACTTTAAGGGCAAACGGCGATCCGGGAACATTTTGTCCGCCATATTTGATGGTCAACAGATGCCGTCCCGGCTCCTGGGGCTTGATGTTCAGCGTGAATGTGGCATCGCCGTGATCGTAGAGCTCGCAATAGGCCACCTTGCGAACGCCAGCACAGTGGGCAGTGAGTTCCCCGGGCCCGGCTCTCCTTGTGTCTATCCATGACTTAATATCCTTGCCCACAATCCCGTGACGCAGTCCCTCGCCGGAGGCAATCACCTTTGAGGCGTCCATCGAGGAGCCCACAGCCACGGTTAGCGGACATCCCTTGACCAGTCGGCCGTTCCACTTCACGGAGAGATTCAGAGTGCCCGTGGTCGACTTCTGGGGCGTGTACGAGGCCAGCCAAATGTTTTCGCTGGGTCGCGGCTGTGCCAGGCTCACCGGCAGCGAAGTGTTGTCCTGACTGGTGAGGATCACATCCGGCCTGCCTGCTGGCGCATTCGAAGCATCGATGGTGAAGTGCGCCGCCTCTCCAGCCTGAGCGGCAGCCAAGCCGCGACCCATCAGCTGCACCTTATCCGCAGCCTGTTGGCCGGTGACAAAGGCACTCCGTGGGCACTGGGTGATGGTCAGGCCGCTCCAAGTTAGATCCAAATCATGCTCGCCGGCAGCCAGATTCTCACCGGTGATGTTCAGGCACATCTTGCCGTCCGGCAACTTGTCGACGGGTATTTCGATGCCATCGATGCTGCACACCAGTTTCCCGGGTCCCGCATTGTCCACCTCGAAGATGATTCGAGCAGGAAGAATGAGTCGGCCGTCGTGATCGACCAACGTTCCCCAGCCGCCCACAGGGGTGACCTTGCTGGACTCCACGCAGCTGATGTGCCACGGCGATCCCGGCAGGCTGCCTCGATTCGGACAGCTCGCTCGGATCTCGTATTTGCCCACGGAGAGGATTGTGTAGGATATACGCCACTCATTGTTGCCCAGAGCCTTGATCTTGGGCTCTATCCGCTCGCCATATTCATCCAAACGCTCGATCTGGACATTCGGGGCGATGGGACAGTAGACCACGAAGGAGGCCTCCTTGTTGCGGTGACACACTTCCAGTCCATGGCCTGCGGCCCGGGCATCGTTCCTCACTCCGCTGGCGGAGGCTGTGAAGTTCAGCGGCGAGCTGGGAATCGTCTCGCCGCCGTACATGAGGGTCAGCTTGTAGTTGCCGGGCTGCGAGGGCACAAACTCCACATTGTAGACGCCCTCCGACTGCTCGCTAATCAGCACGGGCAGGCTTTGGTTGCTGGGGGAGATGGCGAAGGCCTCCAGCTCAGCGGTTCCGGCGTTGTCCGTACGCACGGTGAAACTGTTGGGACTGTGCAGGGCCAGCGGCTCCTTGGATACACCCTGCGCGGTGACCTTTGTGCTGTCGAAGGATTCGCAGGTGAAGGGACTGCCAGGCAGAGGCTTCGATTGGTGGAGCACCTCTGTAGGAAAGGAATTAGGGTTAGATTTAAGACAAGTTACTTATGGTGTTATGACACTGTATTAAAAACTTCATTAATTAGAGTTTTTATTCAGACAGCAACCATAGGATTTTACGTAAGTGCGAGCAAGACGACTATAGGGCACTTTCAAAG
>JAEIIF010037474.1:0-13494 GCA_018874455.1 Drosophila trapezifrons
GAAGAGACAGCTCGGTGTGTCCAGATCCTCCAGCGACATCTCCAGCAGGATATCATCGCAGACCTCCAGGCTGCTGGCCAGCCGCTGCTTGATGCCCCCAATCCCAGACGCAGTGCAGAGCAGGACCCCGGCGTGATTGAGGCCGGATTGCTTAAGCTGCCAAGTCCTGCAGGTCTTGGCTACTCCAGCGATCTCCTGCGAAGCCCTGCTCAGGAAGCTGGCCTCGAGTACGATCTCCTGTTGGAAGTGCTCCATGATGCTGTCCAGGGAGTTGCGGCAGATGCTGTACTTGTCCACCAGCTCACGGTTGAAGTGGGCCACCTGGAGCTCGTGCTTCTTGGAGCACGCCTGCCACTCGGCGCTGTACTGGCCGCCAAAGAATCGCTCCAGGCGGGCACTCACCTGGCGCTGCTGCTCGTCGAGTGTGTTTATGGCCAGTTGTAGTCGCTCGGAACGGTCGTAGATCGCCTCCTGGGTGCGGTTCCAGACCCCGGCGGCCTTGGAACTCTCGCTGGATATCAGCTGTTTTGTGGACTCGTAGAGCGGTCCATTTACGCCCCAAATCCTTCGGCTCCAGGCTGGCACCTGTATCATGTGGTAGTTCTCATGAATTGAATCTCAAATATGTTCGAAAGATATAAATTACACAAAGAAGTGCCAGCAGCGGCAACCAAGGGAGTGCTTCTATTCTCATCTTGAAACTGAATCAAACTGATTCCGGGAAACATATATGTTTTGATATGAATATACTTGGCGTATCTTTGTGGTTTGTGTAGTTCAGTTTTGGGTTAGTTAGCGATGGAGGGGGCTTTGTCCTCTGAGAGTTTTGGTCTTTATTTTGACATTAAATATAATAAAAAATACTTCATAAAATTATTGTAGAGCAAATAAATGGATTCAATTAAAAGATTTACTGACTTGCTTATAGTAGAAATCGAAACACAATATAAAACACTTAATTAATAGCATATTTGCTGAGATTGTTAAATTTATAGTGAACAAAAGCTGTACTTGAAGGTGGTCTCGTGAACTTACAATGGCCACTTCCCCTTGTTTATCTTATCACAAGACACTATGTTCCTATAAATACCAAGTCATTCCAGAGTCCAACCGCAAACAGGAGATCACCATGACGCGTGAAGCTATTGGAGTCTTTGGTTTCCTTTTGCTAACCTGCATGGTAAGTAGTATCCTTAATAACCTAAATCTGACTCACAAGTTACATATATCTTCTTACCTACAGAAAGGTCAATCGGAAGCCGTGATCCCAAATAAAACACACTTTGAGAGGTTAAACTCCCTTTCGTGGGACATACAGACTTTCTTAAACGCAAGTCGTGAGGGCAGCTCAAGGGAACAGTTGACTATACTGGATATATTAGACGATATGGAGATGCTGATCAGACAAGAAGAGGCAAGAGCGCCCAAATACTTTATTTAAATATATACAATGGAAGATAATGGAATATTCTGATTTCTGGGAATCAAAAGAGTAATTTTTAGCTCTGGCAAGTGATTGTAAAACACCGAGTTCCTGCTAGCTGTAAAAGTCTCATTTCCATATTTCCACATAAATCTAAACTAGAACATTAGTTTCAAAGCAAACCATAACTTTAAAAAGCTTACACACAGTTGTGAAATATTTTCCAAGAGTGGCGAAGTGTCGTCAGCATGAAAAAAATGCAAACATGTTTTGCTGGGAGCAGAACTCTTAATATATTAATGGGCAATCGGTGTTCTCTGGTGGGGGATTCTTGCAGGGCAAACCTTATCGCAAGTTGTGCGAATGTCTGGGCTATATATACCAAGTCGATGGAAGGGCCAGCTGCAATAGAAGAACAGAACTGGAAGCACGATGACTCAAATAGTTGGAGTACTTGGAATACTCTTGTTTACCTTGGCAGTGAGTGCGCCCTAAGATGCAGCAATTCAATAAGTAACTTTAACTACATCCAGGCCTGCCGAGCGGAGACCGTGGTCCGCTATGAGACCAAAACGCAGAACGACACCTACGGACCTGTGACCATGGTGGTGGACAATCTTGCGGAGATTGCCGTCGATGTCAGCGACAACTCCACGGCCCAGTTGCAGGCCAAGATGGATCGCACCGAGCGGGACATAGCTGGCAACATGGAGGTTCTCACCGCCAATGCCCTGGCCCAGTTGAGCGACGTCATCTTCCAGACCAACGAGCTGCTGGTCGCCAATCCCGACTGCAATCCCGCCTGGAGCCTGGACGAGCTCAACGAGAACGTGACTGCTCAGCTGAGCACTTGCACAGCCGACTTGGGGTATCTCCTGGAGGATTTCAGGGTGCAGAGCCAGCAGGCGATGAGCCGCGTCCAGGGATTCGTCCAGCAGATTGCCGAATTGCCCGCCAAGTGCAAGCTGGTGGGCGCTTCCCCCCTGAATCCCCTGGCCTCGGCCGGTGCCCATGTCTGCTTCATCAATGGCATGGCAGAGGTCAACGTGGGCATGGCCCAGTCAATGCACAGTGCCTCCGTGCTTCTGGTCCAGACCCACCAGGCGGCCGCGGAGCAGGAGGAGCAGGCGCAGCAGTGCAGCGGAGCAGTGGTCCAGCAGGTCGGTGACTATCTGCGCGAGGAGCAGGACCAGTGTCAGTCCTAAGAGACAGAGAGAGAGAGAGAGAGAGAGAGTGAAATACAGGCAAATTTATGCACCCAGGACGAGAAGTCGCCACATCCTGCTCACTTATTGCTTATGCATGACATTTATTTGACAAGTTTTTGATTGATTTTACAGCTGCCGCAGCCGATCTGGTGCACCTAGGGATCTGCATGTCCGTAGCTACAGGCAAGCCTCTCTGAAGCGAACCCTCAGGCGCCACAAAAAAAAGGTCGTTCTTTTTGTTCTCTTTCTGGGTCTTGAGAGAGCTTTAAATATTTACAGTTCAACTATAAAAGTTATAATCAATTTATTTATTAATTCATTAGTTGTAATCCGCTTCTGCTTTTACATTTGTTGAAGAATTCAAGTTTACTTACTTCTTGTTTATTTATCAAATGAAAAAGTTTACACACACCTGGTTCCTTTTAATATTCTCTATTATCCTCAGATGGTTAATTTAAATTCATAACTATTAATGATTAAAACCATTATTTTTTATAATATCTCACATAGTTATAACCTCCATGTATTTATATTTAAATCTATTTATTTGGTATCCAGATGATGGGTTCGCTTTAGGGAGGCTCCCATGTAGTGGCATATTTCGGGGCAACTTTGTGGCTAATCGCAAGTTCACTTTTCAAAGTCGCATGCATACTAATTGGCCATTGTTCGTCCCAACTGACCAATTGCCCAATGGACTTGCCCACGACACGTGGCAGCCACACGATACACACAAACATACCTTCTATATAGTGGCCAACGGATCGGATCGGATCCGAATGGGCAACAGCTGGCCCTAGAGAGAGGCCAGTCCCGATCCCTGTCTCGACTCTCCCTCCTCTCCTCCGCTTCCGCAGTGAGCCAAATTATTTTGACCTGCCAGCAGCACACTGCGCGGAATTTCCCAGCTAGTTTCAGGTGGATATACTCCTCCACGCGGTGGTTCAGCGGGGAGACGAAATTGTTTGCGGTGCCACGAAAATAAATGTCTACGAATCTTTATTTCGGCGCTGGCGCAATTTCACTAAGAGTCTGAATTTTATCTTATTTTTACTGCTTGTAACAGTTGTTGCCCCGCTGATGATGATGATCGCACAAGGCATTGCTGTTGTAGCACCTACTCCACCATCTGTTGAAGGTAGGTTTCCAGGTCCCAGAGACAACTGACGGAGCCCGGTGACGGTGAGCGCGCGACGCTTGTCTATTGGAACTCGGGGTTCCCTCTGGCTGCTCGCTCGAGATTAGACAAAACCGAACTCTATTGAAAAGAGACTAGGAAAGGTTCTAGAAATCCTTCAAACATGTTATTGAATCTAGCAAGATATCATAGATATCCTAGGGATAATCCATATTTTCATCCAAGCTCATTAGGTACTCCTATCCTAAATAAGGAATCGATTAGTCTGGTCAGTGATCACATTCATAGTCACACATTATTCTATAGCTTTTTTGGTTGGAGTTAGTAAGCAAATTGCAATTAATTAAATTATTAAAAATGATCTAAAGTATAACACAACTGGAGGGATGAGCTATTTTTAGTTCGGTTCGATTGTTAATAAAATATTTGAGAGCTTTTATTGCAATTATTTTAACCTGGGGCTCCTTCGATATCAGCCTTTCGACCTGAGTAGCATCCAAATCTCTGATCTTTGTGATTTCCTTGACCACATGATCCGCCAGTTCTTTGCCAAATGGCTTCAGCTTTCCTGGAATCAATAGACTTATAAAAGTGATAATTCCACATCGAGTATTTACGTACGCCTTCATTACTTCCGTGGATTCTAAGAATCGCCAGATCATTGTCGCAGTAGATACAAACTCAATAGGTTACTTCCGAGGCAGCAATCGTAAGGGTAGACTTCTTAAACTTTACTTTAATGTTTTCCTCCACAGCCAATTTAGCCAGGACCTTTAATACTATTTGTTACTGGTTTCAATCCATATTTCTGAGAAATTCTTAGCAGACTGCACCAGTCTTTTATGCTTTCAGTCTCTGCATTATTTACCAACTGAGTCGAAATTCGCTTAAATCACCTTATTGATTACCTTATCAGTTAGCAAAATGAGGCGAATTCTAGCGATGAGAGTTACTTGATAGGCCATAGGTTTGAGGCTTGAAATTAAAAGCCTTTTTTAATATGGCGATCATTTTATACCCTTACAAAAAATATAAATAATACACAAATAAAAATAAAATATATCTATTTATTATGGTCTGCTGATTTTTTACACAAATTACGGTTTTGTAAACAGAGAGAAGGCAGACGTTTTTTATGTCAAAAATAAATAAATTAATCGATAATGGTCAGTCCCATACGTTCGGTGGCAAAAGATTTCATCGCGTTTAGGGCAACATTTCGAATCTCCTCGTTATTTAGAACAAGTCCCACGACTTTAACGGCATCGATGGGCCTAACATCGGTGATCGCATTCATCACGTGCTCCTTCAGTGCATCGCGCTCGCTTTCGGACAAGTCATTCGCAATGATCTCACCCAGCGACTTGAACTTTCCTGGAATAAAAATCAATGTCAATATCAACACCATTTCCGTAGACTTTTACTTACCTTCGGTAAGTCCGTAGGCTGCAATGGCTCCGATGCCTCCGCCTATCGCCAATCCCCGGGGACCCATCAGCAGTCCGCCGACCAAGGCGGAAATGGCGCAGAGGGCGGCTCCCTTTGCGGACTCTTGGAATGTCACCTGGACGTTCTCGTTATCGGCCAAAAGGGACAGGGCCGTCATGAGCTCTCGGGTGTTTACGGCCATCTTTCTTGAATTTCCTTAGGATTTGACTTTGCAGTTAAAGAACTTTCTAGTAACTGAATCCGAATTCGCAATCACTTCCCCTTATCAGTTTAGTTGAACAAAAATAAGTATGGTGATATCCCCCACTCAGAGGTGTGACTTTCTCAATAGTCCGACATTTTCTGCCTCGAATTACTATCGATATTTTTGTATCAGTGATGAGCTTTGCCTACATGGATCACGAGCTTTCTGTCGGGCAGTATTTATTTAAAAAGCGATAAGAAATTGCAGTTTATTACTGAAAGCGATAAGAACTTACTGTCCTAAAACATTCTTTACCTTGGGCCTTTTTCCTTTAGTTGAAAGGGAAGTAATTTATAAATATTAGATATGCTTAGTAAGCATAGAATATATTGTTAAGGCTTCAAGCCCGTGGATATTGCATTTTGCATGACTAAAAGTGCATAATTAAATGTATAATATGCCCCACAGCCAGGCCAATAAACAATTTCCATTACAACAAAGCAAGCTTATCTTTATTTATAAATTGTTCTTAATTCGGCAATCTTACAAGCAAAAGTTCTTTTGAGAAAGACCGCTGAGAACTCAATATTTGGCGGCTTTGGTGGCCAGCTAGCCGCATATTAATATTAATACGAATTTAATGGCTTTCACCTTGAGACAGACGTAGGAATTGACACAGACTACTCCTTACCCTCATCCCACATCCGAATCGTGACAATCGCCGGCGCCTTTGGAGTTCACCTTACGTGTCTAGATGGCGTTTACAGAAATCGCTGCCGGATTTTCTATAATTTTGATTGATGCGGCTTTAATAGAGCTACCGCCGAACTTTCGGGTAACTGTAACTAGACCCGAAATCGTATGGCAATCTGCAGAGGATCGCGCCCCCGGGATATCTGTGGCTGTCGACTACTATGTAGGGAGTATCCAGGAACTGCGACCAACTGGCGCGTCTTCCTCCGACAATAAGGAATAATCGGCATCGGCATTGTTGTTATTATTACTTGCTGTCTGCAGGACGAGCCGCGTGGCGTGCGAGTGAAAGCCAGCGAAAGGATCTGAAGTGTGGAACGGTGGCCAGAACGGGACAGAGCCAGAGTGGCAGGGCAACATATGCCATCTTTTGGCCGATCCTCCTCCAGCAGGACCTCTCCCTCCATCTCGCTCGCGCTGCTGCTAGTGCTGCCGCTTCGTCTTGGGATCAGAACCAAAAAGGACGGCGGCGCACGCCGTCATCTGGTGCCACTTTTGACTTTGGAAATTGGGTTGCCCACGCTCCTTCGCTTCCTCACTCAGAAAAACTAATCCTTGCATCTTAGAAAACCAGATTTCGTGGATAATTTTCCTCTAAACAGGAAGCGAACTTAAGAATAATTATTTACTTTATTGTTTCTATGTCATACAATATTTAACATTTATGTTATAAATATAAATAGGTTGTTTATATAGCTAACTGAAAAAGGGAAAGATTTGAATATTAGGGCTTTCTAAATAATATTCCTGAATATTTTACGTTAATTTTGGTTTAAATTTCTTTTTACATATATACATATTTGCTTCATATTTGTGGATTTGCAAAAACTACCTATCACAAATATTTCTTCAACTGCAGGATCCGCTTCCTCGCTCATTTTAAATTATACTTTTTGTTCTGTTTCATTTACGGTTGGGGTTTTTTCCCTTCCCCGATCGCCGGGCAATTTCAAGGAAGCGGGAGCACTCCAACAGTTACTGTTGACTTCCGATCGGAGCACGAGTGCTGGAGGGAGACGAGGTAACAGCAGGATAAGCGGCTTAAAGGACACGGCCCCAAACGAACGGTCTCGAAAGGGTTGCTCTTGCTCCTGGGGAACGGTACGAGGTAATGGGTACTCCGGTACTGGGCATGGGAAGGTGTGAGGCCGACAAGGATGCACAGACGCACACTCGGGGCTCTCGGCTTTCAAATCCAAATTGAGCCCCGAAATCGCGCGCGCATGCCGGCCAAATGAACACGTGTGCTGCCGCCAGGATCGGGCCAAGAGGATCGGCGCAAGGCGTCAGCTGGCCAACTCGGAGAGATGCAGCCACAACAATTCGTGAGCCTATGAAGATGATAGGAAAATCTTCAAATCTTAAGGGTTGAGAAGGAAATCGGTAGCTATACCAGCAGTTTACTATATTTATTGATAATCAAATGGAACTTATTTACCTATTTTATAAATTTTTATTTTATAGAGTAAAGTAGTTCGAGTAAGCTTGTCCGCTAATCAAATATGAGCTGATTTATATATTAATCAAAGCTCAGGTGTATTTTATTTTATATTTAAGACATGTTGTGCTTTTAAAAAGCATCCAACAAACTCTGTTTATTAGACTACCTCAACCTTGTCTTCTACAATTTATGTATTTTTTATTGTGTGTTTATTTAGTTATAAATAAATTCTAAGATGTTTTAAACCAATTATGTAATATTTGGAATTCAAAAACCACTTTGAAAATCCTTGGAAATTGCAAAAAAAAAAAAAACAAATGGAGTCTCATAAATCTCAAAGTTAAAACAAATTTTCCGCCAGCTAGGCGTATAAAATCAGTAAATCGCTTTGCCTGATGACCATAAACAAAACCAAATCAAAAGCAACGAAAACAAAAAGTTCATTTACATTAAATACCAATATCGGACAGATCCTGGTCGGGGCTAGGTCAGGATAAAAATAAATAATGAACTCCTGGCCGGCGGAGACAAATGTATAATTTTACAGATCGCGCGATTCAATTAGAGGAATCGCTGGGCACAAAAAAATTAAGCAATAAAATTAGTTGTGGTTCACGCAAGTTGAAAGCATCAAAAGGAGCAGCAAGGACTTGCCGCTGAAATAGAGCAATAGCCATGAATCAGGACGAAGGCAGGGACCATTGGCATTCCCGAGCAGTTTTCTCGTTTCATTTTCACTATCGTGTCATAATGTGTTGTAAGTAGTTGCCTTTGTTTCCTCGTAGGACTCGCTATTGTTCCATTGTCCTGCTCAAGGACCTGTCCGGGGAACACCCGCGAGGTTCCCAGCATCCAAGGATTTTCTCCTTTTCTCTCCCTTTTTCCTCTTTGGCTGCTGTGTCAGTTGCGACCACAACTTGACTCTCTGACCGCTGCTGACCACCAACATAAAATGTTGACAGACGGAACACGCCTCTAAAATATTATGCGAAGCGATTCCGAGTCCTGTGGGGTCCCTGGGAGTATCCTTCTCATGGCCAGTTGATTTTTTCCTGACAGTTATGAGCTGATCACGTTTGCTATCTCGATGTCGGCGCTTAGCTGCCGGGAATTTATTGTTATTGACATTTTAGTTGGGTGGAATCACACGGATTATATCTGCTAATTGCACTCGCACATAGGCACCGATCCTCTTAGATCTTTGGCGGCATCGTCGGCGGCCCTTGATCAGAAATATTTTATTAGCAATCACTCAAGGTTATGGGGATTTTCTCAGGAAATGTGCTTGCATGGAAGATGTAGGAGGAAATGTGGTTTTATTGGATGTTGGGTGGTTATTCTGCGATAAACTGGACTCAATAAATAACTAGGTCACAATATTGACTTGTATATATTGTATATATAATGACAAATATTGTATATATAATCTTAACTATTTTAGTAGCCAAAAAAGGTTAATTCCAGGTTCACCTTGGGTCAATCCGATTTTTTTTCCAGCCGCAGAGCTCATCCGCCATATCGAGTTCAAGAAGCCCCACTTTCACGATCGCTTAATCACAAATCGGCTGGAAAATCACGGCAAACCGCCGCCAGTTCGCCCCTCTGCCGCAGGTGATAAAATTTCGCACATTAATACTTAATTACTTGAATAATTGGGGCCAAGGGATTAAGTTCACACTCACTGGCAGTTCGGGGTACGAAAAAAATCGCAGTCAATGCAGGTGGCAGTCCCTAAACCAAAAGCCAAAAAGCCACTGCCAAAATATGGTTGAAAAAAGGGCAAAGGGAGCTGGATGAAGTGATGCCAACACCACCGACGTCGTTGACATTAAAGAGCCGGGGTCCTCTGGCCAAGTATGAACGCACCCTGAACGCATTTTTCACACGAAATCCTGATTAATAAATATACAAGTCCACAAGTATTACTGATAATTTGAAAAGTCGTCAACCCGAGCCCAAGAGGAGGAGGAGTTGAAGACCGAGACGGAGACGGAGCCTCTTCGCAGATTCCATGCGGAGTCTGGGCGAGACTTCGGTGCCCAATTACAAGCAAATGAGCTGGAAAACTGTATCAAATGACCCAATGTCAATACAAAATTACAGGCTCGGACCCGAAACCAGGAATCTCTTGTTCGCCGCAGTCCAGGCCAAATCTTCAGACGGTTGTTCTCTGCTCCTTCTTCTCCTGCTCCTCCTCCTCCTCCTCCTCTTGGATTCTTCTCTTAGTCGCATCTTAACGTGACAAAGCGACGGCGATGGCTTGCGTGTGGCAATTTCAGTTAAAAAACCTTGCAAAGTATATATTTTTCGATGCTGGAATAGGGAACACTCTGTTGGAAGGATTAACTCATATTTTGGTTTTGAAATTACTTAAAAATATAGATTTTTGGGCTTAACTTTAATATTTATCCTTTTCCCCGAAGTGTTCTTTGACAAATAAACCAACCCTGTTGTCAAATATTGTTAATAATACTCTCAATTTAAATTTCTAAAAATATTTAACGGAAATCTTTAAAAATCTCCAGAAAGGGTATTAAAATGTCGTTGTCTGAAACAAATATCTTTGATACCTTTTTGTGGGCTTAATGCCTCGTTTTGGTAGCATCTTAGCGTTTTTGCTGTGTGTTAATTTGATGCCTCGCCAAAAAATTGTCAAAAGATCCAGAACGACTTTGATTTTTGATGCACTTTCACTGGCCCTGGGACTGTCGATCTTCGATCTTGGCTCCTCCATCTCGGATCCCCTTTGGCTGGGCTGCAGCGTGAGATACTGAGAACTCTGGGTTGCCGTAGCAAAGGCCGTACATGTGGGATGCCCACCTACTTGGATGGGTTTTTGGAAACCGAAAGCCAGTCAACTGAGCCGGTCTGTGTGGCTAATTGAGTTACCCAGAGAGCGGGGCTCAGACTTTGGACCGTTTTGGCCGTGCGAATTATTTGTCAAAAAATGGTTAACGGTTAACTTTGTTACTGCTCCCGACGATGAGCAACTTAAGGACAATGATAATGATGATCCTGATCTCGATCTTCATGGGTAATCGGATCCGGGGTCTCCGCTATTGATTGATGGAAGACGATGCGTTGCGAATCGTTTGACTAATTGCCGCGTGTGGGCCAGAAACTTCCTCAAACAAACACGGGTGACCCTAAATAGAGTCCTGCTCCCTGCTCCCTCCTCCCTGCCTTTCCCTTCCTTTCTCTCCCTGTCCCTGCCAGTTAATCCCTATCCCTTCCTTTCTCCGCGGACCGCACACCAAGCCCGTTAATGGGCTGGGAAAGGATCAGGCTGAAAAAAGGGGGCGTGATCGGCGTGATTTGGTGTCGCTAATTACAGACTTTGGCATTTTACGCTGTCCGTTTTATGACTTAATAATTGCAATCATTTGGCCCGGAGCCTGGAGGTTGACTTGGCCAAAACCAAGCCGCTGCCCACACACACAGAGCTGCACACGCGACTCGGAATTGGGAGAAAGGTGCCCAGCCTGAGGTGCACATGGCATCGATCACCGATTCCCGATTTACCTGGAGTTGCGCAACAATTAAAGGATCAGGCAAAATGTTCACACAACAGAATGCCAAAACAAGCAGCGGCGGAAGCGGAAACTGCACTTGAAATAGGAAAAAAGATACAAAGTAAAAAGTGCTTGTGGTTAGAGCCCAGAGAATTGATGGAAAATGTGCCCAAAAATGGCATGAGATCCCATTGAGTTGCCATAAATAAAAAAACAATAAAAGAAATAGCCTTAAAAAATGAAAATATAGAAAAATAATTGGAAGGTACAGCCAAACCGCAAGTAGAAAATGTACAGAGATACAAAAGGATACACGGCTACCTGTTGGGTTCAGATTGGATCCTGAAATATCTCAAATAAATAGTAAACGAAATTGTATTCGATGGTCTAATTTCAGAGCTGAACAAAGGGGACCTTAACCTATTTCCTACTTAATAAAAATAAATATAATAATCACATCGATTTTAAAGAAGAACTAAACTGTGGCCTGCAATATTCCTGACCCCGAAACTTCAATGGGTACCGATGCTCATTTCTTAACCACCACACATCAGCCTTAAAGACCAATTATTCGGGCGGCAATCAATGAACTTCGGAGCTTCAAAGTCGGACGGCGATCCGAACAATAACCTATCCCCGGATCCTGCCCCATGGCGACACTAACAAGAAGTGACAAATTGATGGTGTTAAAGCTCATTAACTTACTTAACCCGCACTTGCAGATGGAGATGCAGGACTGGGGCTGCAGCTACAAATAAACCTCAGAAACCTCAAAATAAAGCTCGCCAATTATCGACATGACAAATTTCGAGGCATTCCCCTCCTGGAAAAGAGGTAAGGAAGAGCAAAACCCACAAGGGCGACGCACCCCAAAAACCGGACATCGAATGCATAATAATACGTGTTAATAATGCTCAGGCAAGCTGTCTATAAATTGACAAAGACATGCAAGTGGCTGCTGCGGCTGCTCCTGCTGCTGTTTCTCCTGTTGCGATCTTTGTGTCCGCTCCTGCGGCTACACACAGCTAAAAAAAAGCTTTGCAGGTAACTTAAATTGTAATTAAATCATTTGCTTGGATAATACTATTTTTCAAGACCTTTTAAGCACTTTTCTTTAACATTATAATAGGTCTGAGCACCACAGATCCGCCTCTATTTCTTTTTGAGCATGTATAGAGTACAAACTACATTTTATTAACATTTCAAGACCCTTCCTCTCTCTCTGTGTACTCCTCTTTGCTGCTGTGTCGGCGGCATGGCCAAAAGCCAAAAGTTAAAAGCCGAAAGCTGAAGTTCTGAAAGGCAAAAGACGACTGGGGTCCACAGTTGCCCCATTCATGAATTCTAACTAATTGTATTGGCAGGCAGTTGCATTTTGGAAGCTGGCACCGATACCGATTCCGAATCCCAGTCCCAATCCGAATCCGAGCTCCAATCTGTGCAGCTGCATGCAGGTGGCAGGCAGCAGCTCCTGGGACATCGGCAGGAAGAGCCTGGGACCCCGGTTCGGGACCTTTTGTTGTTGTTTTCGGGGGAGACGACGGTGGAGACCCAAACAATTTGTGTAATTGACAAATTGACGGCAGCGCTTTGTGCGGAAGCGTTCAAAGCCGTAAATTGTCGCTAACAAGAGCGACACTCTGCCAGGGACAGCGGCAGGATATCGCGCGGGTTTACAAATATATAATTGCCTGGATCGGGGATCTGGATGGAGATGGGGGATCGGAAAACGAGCCTCCGCCCGCACCTCGCACGACCACTAAATTAAGTCATTAACAATTTAACGAAGCGCTGTCGATGCCGCGGTGCCGCGTAACTAATTATGTGAATTTCCTTTTGATTATGAGCTCCGAAATCCATGTCCAGCCCCTCCCGCTGAGTGAGCTTTGGCGGCGACGCCCGAAAATGGATTTTATAAAACAAACAGAACGGCCCACGAAATCCGGTCGCTGCCACGCCCCCTCATCCTGATCCCCAGCCCCATCCACCGCCTCCGATTCGCTCCAATTCCCATGCGGGAGTCGATCGTCAGCAGTCGCTGTCGCTATCAACAAATTGGTTTCGAATCTTCCGAATGATTGACTGAGCGACGGACTGGGACCCAACTGATCCGCTTTCTGCTGAATGAATTGGTGCACTGAGAGCAAAGATTTGGCATTTTTAATTCACTTTTATTATTATAACTTATGCCATACACGCACAAGATGCAGGCTTGCATATACAGCTTTTTGAAGAAGAGAGCAGCTACAAGATTCAGTTTACAGCTAGAATCCGTTGGGAATTCTAAAGTAGAGCTCGAAAAACTTCGATATTTATCGATTTAAAATTGAATTTTTATACCCGGTACCCGTAGGGTACAAGGGTATTATAAGTTAGTGCCAACCGA
>JAEIIF010037479.1:0-16347 GCA_018874455.1 Drosophila trapezifrons
TCGATGTTTGCTAAATTTTTCGACCATCGATACTATCGATAGTACCATCGATTTTTTTACTGAACTCAACTGTTTTTCTTCAGCTATTTTCTATTTTATTTTATAAAACTCACAAATTCATGAATTTCCTAGCATAAACTGGCTAAACTTGGCCCGCAGCAGCAGCAGCAACATGCAATTGCCAGTTTGAGCGACAAAACTCGTTGCCTTGGCCACTCTTCTTCTTTTCACTTTCGTTTTCAGTGCCCGCGTCTCTTTCGCTCTCTCTGGCTGCCTCTGCCTCTGCCTCTGCCGTCTCTGTCTGCGCTCTTTGGTGACTATTACTCAATAGTCGCGCTCACCGACCAGGCTGCCGTGTGTTGATGGCATTTTGATTTTGAATTTGTCAGCCGACCGCCAACTGTTTATTAAGTGTTTCGACGCGGCGGCAAACTGTTCGCGAACAGCGGCTGCATTTGGCAGCAAAAAGCAAGGGAAACAAACGAGGAAAACGAAGTGTAAAATTATTAAAGATACTCGGAGAAATATTGCCAAAGAAAGAGAGAGACCCGCGACGGAGAGTGGAGAAAATTGTGAATTTAATAAATTTTACTGGGTCGGCCTGCTATGCAAACGAGGTGCGATTATTCAATCAAAAACTCGCGCCGCTACGTGAATTAAGTGAAACACAATTGCAGAAATCACAGTGACAGCCGCAGCAGCAACAACGACGACGAAAGTATTGCAAAATGCGAAATCCAGCACTGGCGGCAGTGCGGCAACTCCTCATGCTGCTACTTGCAACAGTTGCCACCGTTGCCAGCGTTGCCAGCGTCGCCTCCGCTGGCCAGAGCAATTACAATTCGGTTTACAACGACGTGATCCCGCCGGAGCTGAAGCAGGCCATCGATAAGGAGCTGCCCAAGGAGGCCAAGTTCTTCGATGAGCTGGACTGTGAGTATCGACCCCATTCCACACCCACCTCCGTGTCTGCAGTCAAATCGAGTTCGTTGCCTAAGTCTTTCGTTTCGCCTTGCACAATTTGCATATTAGTTAACACGCCATGCTTAACCTTGATCTTCGCTGGCTGCCGCCCATCGATTGGGTGTCAAGTTCGGACCCAATTCCCCTTAAACAAAAACCAACCGGGAAGAGTTTCTCTGCCCTTCGTAACCAAGCGAAAGTTTCGGCATTCCGTGTTCTTGGGGCGCCCTTCATTGGGGACTTTCCAAGAGAAAGAGACATGGAAACCAATTAGCCGGGGCTTAAAGGTGATTACACATCAACATGCAGATGAATCTCATCTCAGGGCCGGGTCGTAAAGAAAGCCCCGCATTTCTGCAGAGTTTCTGTGCCGCCGACCAACTGTGAATGACCAACCAGCAGCTGGCCAGCCCGGCGAAATATGTCTTATAAATCCGAGCTGGATTGGCGGGGGGAATCGCTGGCTGCACAAGTTCAATGGCAGCGGATATATGTAATACGAGTATATGAGAAAAGCAAAAGTGTTTCCAGATACAGATACACACAGACAGGAAAATCAACTGCAATTAACTTCAATTGCACACTCGCAGCCAGCATTGGAAAGTGTTAACCGCAACGGCGGCAAAAGCGGCAATAGCATCGCCGTGAGTCGGCCATTTTCCCCCAAAAGATTATAGATTATTTGGCCTGGCCTTTTATGTAAGCAAAAACCTTGGCCAAAAAGACGACCAAATAAAAACAAAGTCCAATTGAAGTCGAGCAAATCGATGGCCCGGCAGCAACATGTTGCCAGCCGCTAAAGCTTGGCAACATCTTTTCTTGGTAACAAGTCTTGGCAACAACGAACGCCTCTCTTTCGGAGTTGCTCCGCTAGTGAAATGGCGAAATGCGACGGCGACGGCGCCCGATCTTTCAGTGTCTTCGGACTTGGACACTCGGCTCCCAGTTCCCAGCCGCTCGGCTCGCTGGCTTTGCGGCCACAAGAGCTTGGCTTAGTTCTGAGCCGATTTTCCCGACGCGCGGTCGCTTTTTTATTTACTCGCTCCCTCAGCAGCTCAGCTCGGGTGTGTGTGCGCATGCGTAAAGAAAGATAATTCAGGGGGGCGCAAAAGTGAAGATTTTCTTTTTTCAAGCAAAAGCTGAGCAAGCAATGAAAATAAAAGTGAAATCCTTGTGAATCGGTGGCAGGACTGCATCTCCGCGAGATCGATCCACTTGCAGTGAAGGCGCCAAGCAGGCCATAATCATAAGACCGAAAGCGAAAGTGCAACTACCCCGTGGAAAGTGAAAGTCCGCGCTCGAAAGTCCTCTTTGCAGCTTGCTGACCATGTCTCTGCCGAGACACTCCAAGGACACCTGGCTGCGGCTGGGGTTACTCGGGGTATTGGTCTCCTTCCTGGCTGCCAGAGAAGCCCAAGGCCTGGGCTATCCCAGTGCCCAGCAGGAGCACGACATGCTCATCCTGGACGCCCTGTCGCGGCGCAGTGGAACCGGCTACTATGGCGAGAACAGCGTGATGGAGATGCTTTCCCGAAGTACTTAGTTCTTTTGACCAATTTGACCTGACTCAGACCCTCTCCCCCCTCTCTTTGAGATCCCCTCCCCCTGATTTACCCCCAGCTCCAGACTAATCTCTGTCTTTGCAGTGATACCGCAGTCGTGCCGCTTTCGTGGCCACAAGTTCGAGTGCGGCCTGTCCATCTCATGTGTCTTGGGCGGCGGCAAGCCGCTGGATCTCTGCTCCGGCGGCATGATCTGGTCGTGTTGCGTGGACAAAGATCTCGACGCCGAGGAGAGTCCGCATGCAGCTCCGGTCAACAACACGAGTGAGTATCGCTTCCAACGCTTCCCCTGATCCCGAAAGAAAAGACCCGGCGAACAGTTTATTCTGAAAGACATTTCGCCTCCTGCTTTTCCCGCTCCATTCCCTCTGAATCGCAAATTGCTGCGCTTCGAGTTATGCAACTCGGATTCGTATAATAGAGCAATAAATTAGCTTGCATTTCGAAAATGACAACAAATTGCTCTCCGCACAAGCACCCAGACACGGGCACAGGCCCAGGCCTTTAGGCAAAGTACAGAGAAAACCAACTAAATAATGTGGAAGGAGTTATCTTTTGTGTAGGAAAATCAACTGATATTAAAAGTTTAGTCATGGATATTGGGGGCTTTTGGGATTAATATCTAGTATATTTTATGTTCTTAACTTTAAAAGATACGTAACACTTTGAATTTTTAGAAATGTTTATATTTTGATGTATTATTTAAACTAAAGACTTGTTTGATCAAGCTAAGATAAATATATATACTTATTCAGAGCTGATTAGAAATATATTAATTTGTTTTATCAAACAAAAAATGATATCGAAAGGAAAATGCTAATTGATCATCTTTAATATAAGTATTCCCTTTTCGAGAATTTAATAAAACTAACAACTGTAGAGCGGAAACTGCATTCATCATTATTATTGGTCTAAAAGTGTAAATAATTCTAGTTAAAAACCATAAGATACTAAATTCTGGTCATGAATGATAAATATAGATACAAAATGTATAGAAAAGTATTGAAATCAATTGTTAAAATTCCACAGATATTCTTCTTTATATTAAAACAATATTCCTTCATTATTTATAAAGTTTCTTTGGGTAAATTCAACCGAAACTAATCTAATTAATCATGTATTTCCCTCGAACGTTCACATTCCGTGTGGCTTCAGACGTCTTAGCTTGTTTTTGGATCAATTGGCTTGCCATCAAGTGCATTGGCTATAACGTAATCGAATCGCAAACCAATTACCAATTTCGGCAATGTCTGCAGCAAGAATATACCAAGAAGAAGAGGCATATAGCCACTTACTATATGTTATGCCACACACGCATCAGTTTGGCCAACAATGTTTTTTGTTTATTTAGTTACCGAGTGGGTTTTATTTTTGTTTTTTTTTCTATTTTGGCTTTTCCCTCTTCAGCTGTTCCGCAGCTATTTTGTTGTGCTCTGTTTAATTTTCTAGATTTCTGCCTTCCTTTTCGACGGAGCAAGTTACCAGCAGACAAAAGCCCAAAAGCAACCTGAACAATAACAATGCATTACAACATGTTATGAATAATTCTTAGTGGAAAATTTTTCGTTTTCCACCGCCTCTCTCCCGCATCTCGAACGCACACACATCAATCTTGGCTCCGGCAACCTTTTCTCTTGCCGCAATTCAACTTAATTTTGAGAGTTTTATGTTTCTCCCCCGTTTTGGGGCTAACCATTTCCTTGAAGCCCATTAAGAAGCGGGTTCTGTGGGCTTTCTTTGCCCGCTTGCCAGCAGTCGAGTGTAAAGTTTTCCCAAGACGCCTGGCGACAATGATAAAGCCAAAAAAAAAACAGACCCGAAATAAGCAAAACTCACTTGCGGAAATAAACGAAGGTGAACGTTTTCGCATTTAAAAGTGAAATTTTCGGTTTTCTTTCTTTGTTTCAATTCGGCTGAGCCCTGTTGCTGCTTTTATTATTATTTTGTTTGCTTTCAAATGTGGGAAAAATCACAGAGCCAGAGTTACGGCATAGTCGCAGGCCCCCGAAAGTGTTAATCAAGTCATGACGCTGTTCTGTGTCTCCCCCGAAATGGCTTTTGGATTGGTTTGAATTACGTGCGAATCGGTCGGCCCGCCAAAGTGTCTCCGGCTGGCGAGTTAATGTCCAAACTGGCCACTCCGTTGGCCATCTTCTGCTGACATAACCGCCGTCGTGTCTGGGGGTCTTTTTCACTTTGTTATGACTACCTGTTTAGTTGGGGGAAAGTCTGGCAGCGACCTCTGAGCTGTCAACTGTCTATTTCACAATAGGAATTTTCCTACAAGAAAATGAACTTCAGAAAAAATTGAACAAGAAAGGAATCTATTCCTATAACTATGTGATTTCAAGGGTTATTTCTTAGGGAAAATTAACAATTTTTAAGGGCATAAAACATAGCTTAACAGGGATTTAAGGACATTTTTCCGCCAAGTTAGGCTTAAGTTATCCCGAGAGACGGAATTTCTCACTGCTGGTCAGTCGCTAGCATCATCCTGAATCCCGATTCTCACACACAGGTGACATAATACACTTGCATGACATTTATCCCGACCTGTCGATGAATGCCAATAAGCCGCAGCACCACCTGCACCACCACAGTGGCAACGGCCTGTCAGCGGCCCCATCCACCACATCCACCGCGTCCTCCTCGGCACGGCCGGCTTATCCCAGCTACGGGCATTACAGCACCAAGCGACCGACCTTGTACAGCGGTTCCAATCCCTACAAGCCAGGATCCTCCAGTCGACCTTCGTCTGCCTCCGCCTCTAATCTGAATAGCTGGGAGCACGAGTCCGGGGGCCATGCCATCAATGGGATCACCAATCACCTGGACAGCTTCTTCGATGCGGATGCCCCGTCGCCGTTGGATTCAGCTGGAGTGGGCTCGGGTCCACCGCCCCATGAGCCGCTGCCCAACGCTCAGGCCTTTGCGGTGGGCAATGTCCTGGATCTGAACGCCGGCGAGGCGGCGGATGAGTACCAGAGCGGAGGAGGCGGTGGCTACCACGATGCCAGCTATCGTCCAGTGCCGGGTACAAAGCAATCTCACACTCTCTCTCCTCTCTGGCACCACTGCAACTGACTTTCCTCTAAGCTGCACCACATCACCACTCTCACCTACACTGTCACTCACTTGGATTCTTCCTGGATTCTCTCGCTCTTTCTATATCTTATTTTAAGGATATCTATTGGGTTCTCCTTTTAATGAGTTTTCTTCTCCCAACTTTTGTATTCCCAGGTTGCGGCGAGGTCTACACCCGGTCCAATAGGATTGTAGGCGGACACTCCACTGGCTTCGGCTCACATCCCTGGCAGGTGGCGCTGATCAAGTCCGGTTTCCTTACCCGCAAGCTCAGCTGTGGCGGCGCTCTGATCTCCAACCGATGGGTCGTCACAGCCGCCCATTGTGTGGCCACGTAAGTATCTGCTTTAAAAATTAAAATTCTTCAATTAATAATTACTTTTTATGCCTTGCCAGGACGACCAACTCCAACATGAAGATTCGCCTGGGCGAATGGGATGTCCGGGCGCAGGAGGAGCGACTCAATCACGAGGAGTACGGCATCGAGCGCAAGGAGGTGCATCCCCACTACAATCCCGCCGACTTCAAGAACGACGTGGCCCTGATCCGGCTGGACAGGAATGTGGTCTACAAGCAGCACATCATCCCCGTGTGCTTACCGCCTCCAGCCACAAAGCTCACGGGCAAGATGGCGACCGTGGCAGGCTGGGGACGAACGCGCCATGGCCAGAGCACTGTTCCCTCTGTTCTCCAAGAGGTGGACGTGGAGGTGATCTCCAACGATCGCTGCCAGCGCTGGTTCCGCGCGGCGGGACGACGAGAGGCCATCCACGACGTGAGTGCTCCAGGAGAAGAGATTACAGCCCTTCCATCCGGTATATTGACACCCTATCCCGTTCTAGGTGTTCCTGTGCGCCGGCTACAAGGATGGCGGTCGCGACTCGTGCCAAGGCGACAGCGGCGGGCCGCTTACGCTGACCATGGACGGGCGCAAGACGCTGATCGGACTCGTCTCCTGGGGCATTGGCTGCGGGCGGGAGCACTTGCCCGGCGTCTACACGAACATCCAGCGCTTCGTGCCCTGGATCAACAAGGTGATGGCCAACGACAAAGCGTAGTCCTGGCGGAAACTGCATCATCATCATCACTGACCCACAAACCGGAAGACTGCAGTCACCGCTCGAGGAGTTCTGCAGTCGTGTGCGTCCGCTGCGGAGATTGAGATGGAGCTCCCCAGCCAGGCCATGTGATTCCTCTACGACTCGGGGTTGCTAGTGTGTAATTTATTGTATTTATTTTAACTGTATTCCACTCCAGGGGATCCCCCAAGCCCTCGAGACCAGCTCACTTCGGTCGATCCTTTCGGTCCTCGTTCGTTTCTCATTGCATTCCAAGCATTCGGTTTAAGTTTTCGATATTTATTACACTGCTCGACGAAAATATTCCTACATTTGAGATCCGCACTTACACCTACTTCATACATTCATATTTATAATTTTAATAAAAAGAATTTAAAAAGTGATAGAACGGATTTTTTATTCAGGGGTTTTCTATAAAATAAAATATAAAATTTTGAGTATCAATTTTATTGAAAATTCTCTTTATTTTAGGGTATAACTTTTTGTAGCATACTTTTTGGTCGGACTTTAATTGTTTTCAAAACTTTAGATACATATATTTAAGATATAAAATCTGAATTTCTATTAAAAATTATAAGGAACGCAATTTCAAGAGTTTTTAATATTTAATATACTAGATTATAAATAAAATTGTTAAGTTTATGGTTTAAATAATTTAAACTCATAAAATAGGTCAAAACAATAAAAGAAAAATTTTGGGAATAAGTTTCCGATTAAAATATTTAATTAGGAACTCCGAAAATAGGCTTAATTTATTATGAATTTAAAATGTCTGTGAATTTAAGTTTTTCTTTTAATTTTTACGTAGGAGAATATTTTGACACTATGTGGTTTGTGTCTCGAGTAAGCCAAAATTCGTTGCATACTTTTTCGAGCCTGATGACAAGACAAGCCTTCCAAATAAACCTTTCGAAACACATTGGAATCTGTGTTTATCTTCGAAAACAAACAACAAATAAAAAGCAAACAAAGGCGGCAGACAGCAGCCACAAATGCACAAAAGACACGCACTATAAACAGAGATATCTAAGGGAGCTGAGATAAATGCGACGACGACCCAGAGAGAACTCTTTGAGGAAAGTAGAGAGACAAGTAGCGTGCAACAGGTGCCACATGCGGGGCCTGAACTGAATTTCTAATGAGCCAACTTCCGCTGGAGTCTAAACAACATCAGCAGGGATCCGAATTCAATAATAAAAATCGAGAAAAGAGATATTATCGCAGGAGATAAGCTTATCAGCTCTCACGCTCTCCCTCTCTCTATCTCTGTATCTCTCTTCTCTCTTGGGATCCACACACATGGCATCCACTGATTCTTCTGCGAGCCGAGTGTTGACCAAAAAGAATCTGGGAAGAATCGCTGGCTGGCATCGCTGAGGCTTCCAGTCCTCAGTTGCCGTGGAGCAGCGCCAGTGTCAAGGTCTCCCTCGAGTTCAAGAAACGGCCGAAGACACGCGTCATCGCCAGCCAGTCAGTGGTTAATAGTTAATTGTGCGTTTTGTCCATTAAACACTGGTCTTTTTCATCGGACTCTCCGGATTCTCCTCTGTGTTTTTCTATGTTTTATAATTGGTCTCTCCGTTCGCATCCAAATGGTTTTCCATAAAGCTTAATGATCTGTTGATGAGTGGTGTTTTGTGGTGGAATATAGCTTGGAAAAATGCGTAACGCTTGAAGCAAGAAGTGCAGTTCGAAGAGGAAATATATACAGAATCAAAGGCGTGTATAACATATGTTGTGGAAATATTAAAAGTGTTTTAAGAATCTGGGTAAATTATACTTTTAAGGTTTTTTCTTAAACTAAAATATTAAAAGCTGACTTTGTAAAAGAGGTCACCTTGTAAGTTTATCACAGAAAAGAAAGAACAAGTGGAATTTTTGAATAAAATAATCAAATTAAATTTGTATATTTAAGGAGTTGTGTTAAAATGAATCAGAAGTATCAAAAAACACTTTAAAGCCATGCTATGTACTAAAAAAAAAGGAAGTGAATAAATGACCTCTTAAAACCTTTTATTAAATACAGAATATATAAAACAATAGAAGTGCTCTTAAGAAAACTAAATATTTATAAGTTTAACCCAAAAGAACCTACCATTCAGATATTTTCAAAGAAATTACTTGAGAGATGGCTCCATGCAATTCTTATCAGCGAACAGGTTTGCCTGTAAGCTGAAGAGCTTCCCAGGCAGAAGCGGGCGATAATAAAGATTGACTTTCTTAACCTGAAGACGTGCATAAATTAAAACACAAACAAACTCCGGCACACACACACACACCTGAACACACACTCACACTCTTAAGCCCAGGTGACAAAGAATGGCAAGCAAAAACAAACTCATTTGCACCACAAAAATATTAAAAGAAAAAGCCACCGAGCGTGCGCCTGTGTGTGTGTTTGTGTCTTCGGTTGTTTCTCTGTTGTCTTCTGCTTCTTGCTATTTTAATGTGAAAGCGCTGTTAACCCCAAACCGTATACCCCTACCTCCTGCCCACCTCCGCCCCACCCCGCCAAACACCTTTTGCCGCCAATCAGCTGTGCCGCCCCGAAAAGAGAGAGGTGGCGGCGCACAGAAACACACACAGAGAGAGAGAGCGAGCACAGCAAAGGAGAGAGCACCTGTGTGTCCAGGTGTGAGTGTGCGAGAGGGAGTGTGAAGTTCATTTGAATAAGAAATAGCGCCTAGCTTTTGGCTGTTCTCGCTGCTGGCCTTAATGTAAACCGTTATGCGCGTAGCCGCTGCCGCCGCCGTCGACTGCACGCATGCGCACATGTTGGCAGGCTCTGGGATAGAAGAGCACAGGTGGGAGCGAGAGGGGGCGAAGCTGGCCGGTACACTGAGGGAAATATTTGTGAAAACATTTCAGGGAACATATTTTATAATTATAAATAATGCAATAAATACAATACGTTAAAAAGAAATAGGTAATGAGAAAATAAAAATAATATATTATACAGAATAATAAATAATTTAAAATATTTAACATAATAAAAATTACCTCAAAAATAGTCTCAAGAAGAAAACCTTCAAAGAAAAACCTTTCCAATCTAGAACCCTAAACTAAGAATGGTTTTTTTCTCAGTGCAACAATTTCGCTTTGTGGTTCTTCAGCTCTGCCGGCGTCGCCAAATCTCAGCCGACGTGGACAGCGACTGCAGCCGAGGCAGAGACCAAGCCGACAGAGGCAGAGGCAGCGACTTCGGTCCGCTTCAGTTTTGCCCGGTGTGTGGATCTTTTGTGCGAGCCGTACTCCGCAGACGTGCGCAACTTGTCGCGCTCTTAACTTGGTCTTCTGCTGCTGCCTGCCGCTTCGTCTCCTTCGTCTTCTGGCCAAGACAAGCGCGCGAGTGTGTGTGTGAGTGTGCTTCGTGCGTGTGTCCGTCGGTGAAATAATATAATTGGCCTGACCCAAAGTCCCGCCGCGGCAAGTTCAAGTGCGTCCGAAAGAAAAGAAAGGAAAAAAAAAAACCGAGACGAGGAAGAGAATCTCGGGAAAGACCGGAGATTTTCCCAGTGCCAGCAATTATCCGGCTAACAGTGCTTTGTGTGATTTTTTTCTTCGTCGTCGGCAGCGGCCTGGCCTAAAACAAAAGGTAGCTAGCGAGCGAAACGAGTGTCAAAAAACAAAAAAAAAACCAAAGAGCCAAAAGTGAAGAAACTCATAAAACAAAGCTCAGAACAGGCCCAGAAGTTGAGCAAGAGGAACCATAACAATCGTAGTTAAGAGAAATGACCCAAGGTAGCTGCCAGGCGGCCAAGAGTGGACTAAAGGCCAACCCCAGACTCGAGGCTAATATCAAAAAAAAAAAGGGGGAACAAATCAAAAAAAACACAATCCTAATAAAAAAGTGTGTGTGCCAGTGCACTTTCTACCGCGTACAAGTCAATTAAGCGCCAACTCACAATGCCCACAGAAACAGAAACAGCTAGAGATACGAGTGCCGAGATACAGATACCGAGATACAGATACAGAGGCAGATGCGCAGCCGATAGATGCGCATAACTGCAACTAACTGCATCGGCATCGGCAGCCACGGCCACAGCATCGCCAGCAAAACAAGAGCAACAAGTTCAAGCGCCGCAAACACGGCCAAAGCTCAAAAACGAGTCCAAAGCAAAAGTCGCTCCTGCTGCAGCAGCTCCTGCTGTAAATTTTATTGAAATTCCTGTAAAATACAAGCCAAAGCCACAGCCACGAGAGCTGGCAGCGGCAGCCTCTCAGTACAAGTGTTTCAATTGCGACTGCCGCTGCTTCTGCTTCTGCGGCTGCAGAACTTTGCCTTCTCCAGCTTCCACATCCTCTGCAGCAGCCACCTCCTCCTCGTCCCCATCCTCTCCTGCTCTCCTTCTGGCGGCTGCACCTTGGCAAACGATTTTTGCTTTTCGGTTTAAAGAACTGGTCTGATAGTGGTTATGCCAATGCCCAGGCGAGGGTATGCAGGGTTAGATGGAATACAAAAGAGTCGCTGAAAGAGTGCGTTCTTTAAAAATATATTCTAAAATATTCCTAAAGAACCCTTAATAATTTAACAAAATAAAATTACTTAAGCATATTTAAAGGATTTAAGAAAGCAAGGAATGCTTTTCAATACATTTCCTTAATAATATTTTCATCTAACGTCAGGTTTGGGTATTACATAAAATAGATACCAAGTTCCTGATATCTCTTAAAGATAATAATTCTTGAATCCTTGAAACAAAAAGAAAGAACAAGGATTAGCAAACATATCAAAGACCTATATCAGCAATAATTATCAATAATTATCTCCTTAATGCAATTTAACCATCTACCTATAAAATATCTAAGGAAAACCACCTTAATTAGCTGAGTATCAATTGGTCGACTTGGCCGCCGCCACACACGAGGCTCTTCCTTATTGTTAAAGGCCTGCCAGTCCGCCTGTCTTTGGTCTAAAACGCACTCGACTGGGGCGGCTTGTGGAGGAGGAGGAGGGTCTCCCCTGGCTTGGAATGGGGCGGCAGCCCGTTTGGCTTGCGGCCACAGATGATCTGGCAGTAGGATGCCTCTTGCGTTATTTGCATTTCACGTTCACATTCACATTCACATTAACGTTCACGTTTACGTTCTGGGGCCCGCTCTGGTTTATACAGGTTTGCCGGGCCAGAGATCTCCTGCCAGGAAGATGATGATGGGATGATAGGCTCGAGTCGCAGGCTGATTCTGCGTGGAGTGGCATGGAATGGTTGGCAGTAATTATTGTAATTTGCATTCGGCATTTGCAATTGAGAAATTGCCGTTGATGGTTGCAATGAACCTGCAATGATGGCAGCTGCCGAAACAATTAGCCGGCCCCCATCAAGTTTGTGCCCTGAGTCTTTCGTTTCGAGCCAATCAAAGTGGTCTGACCGGGGAACAGGTAGCCCAGAGCCACCGAGCCACTGGGCCGTGGCGGCAGCCCGCATCCCAGTAGAAGACACGATACGGAAAAAAGTAAAATAACGAACAAAAAAAAAAAAACAAACAAAATTTCTCCAAGCTCCGCTTTTGGTAAGCAGAAATGAAAGCAGCGCCAAGCGAGACGCACTTCTTATTTGATTACACTAGAAACGCGCTTAGTGGATGTGTATGTGGTTTCTTTTGACGGACTGTGGCCGCTCCACGGCAAATGGCATAATTCTTTTGTTCAGCATTTGAAATTACAAGCTGCTCTTGCTTCTGTTGCCGCTGGCATTTCACTTTTCTTTTAGGTAAATACTAAAAGAAGCCACAAAGAAATTCGTTGGCTTTCGCTTTTTACCCAGGGCAAGGCAAAGGCAAAGGCAAAGGCACACATATACTGGCGGCATACCCACCAAATGTATTTTTAATAACAAACAAAACAAATTGTAATTTCACTTTTAACGAGCCAACGGAATTGTCACTTGTATCGAGTCGCGAGTCGCCGCAAGCCGCGATCTGAGAGTGGAAATTACTTAATTGCCCATAAAGCCAGCTGGAGGGACTGTCCCGGCGGGATGCTCGCTGGAAATCATGCAAATCATCCGCTGGCTGTGACCCAGATCCGGCCCCATCTCGCCACTTCCCAGGCGTATTCGCATTCGCATTCGGATTCTGGTTATCGCTCAGAAATTCATGTTAATTTGCACACACAGCAACGCCAACACAATTATACAGATACGCATATACCGATATGGCCTGAACGTGACCCAAATACACAAATAGCTGCCCAACATTTTTGAGGCTGTGAAAAGCCAAACAATCGTGGAACTGGACTTGAGATCAGGCCGTGCTATTAGTCGGTCTCAGTTTGATTCTAGCGCCTAATTGTGGCTATCTGGCTGCATATGTTTTATGGCTTCCGTTCTCGTTTCCCTGAGATGCGGATTTAGCATTCGGGCCTAATTAAAGCGATTTACCGCGCTGCGGTCCAAGATCTCCTCCTCCTGCTCCTGCTCTCTCTCTCTTCCCATCTCTCGGCCAAGTTCAACGACCGTATTACGCAACACACAATGAGAGTTACTCGCGGCTAATTTGTTCATTTCTCAACGCTGCAGAATCGTGACTGAAAGAAAGACCAGAACAGAACGCTCGATCAATGGGTGTCTGCGTGTGTCTGCGTGTGTGTGTTGTCACCGCAAGATGCCTGCGGGCCTGGCCTGGCCAGACCATAGTTATGGCCATGTGTGAGATACGGAGGCGCATTGTCATCGGATCCCGGAGCAGGTCCAGTTAGCTCTAGCCAACTCATCATCGTTTGTGGTTCGCTTTCTTTGATTGCTCCGGTTTATGTCATCATTTCTGTACATCTCCCAACGAACTTTCTTTGCCGATCGATCCAACTCCGGCTCAATTAGGCGACTGTTGAACCCCAGATGAGAACTACTAGCCCTGGGAATGGGAATCGGATTTGGATTCGTATGGGTGATGGGGCCGGGACCGGAGTTAAATGCATTTCCGAACAGTTATATAAACGCTGGCCAGATTATACAATCAGTTAAATGGTTCCCGGTTCGGGTCGCTTTCTATGCGCACAGACACTACTTTTGCTTTCCATTTGGGGCATTTTAGGCATGACTAAACAAACACACAGCTCCGGCATATTACACATACGCCCTGGGTGCCTTTGCCGCCGCAAAATTTAGCTCCGATCGGTTTCTGTTTCTGTTTCTGTCTCTGTGTTCCTGTCCCTGTCTCTCTGCATTGTTGTGTTTCATTTTTGTTCCCCGGTTTTTGCATATGCAAGTCACCGGAGACAGACTTTCACCTACTTGAGTCAGCGGCGTCGCTACGCACTTGCTGCTTCCTCTGCCGCGCCCGCTTCTACTTTTTCCAGAGGCGGAGCCAGAAAATAATAACAGAGGGGGCTTTAGATAATATATTTTTTAAGGTAATGGAAGATAGTGTGTTAATTTAGAGGGTATTTTATGATTTAAGCTTTTGGTTGTTGAGTTTAATTCGAAGCTCTATAAAAGTCTCATTCTTCACATTATTTAAGTAAATAAACATTAAGTTTTAATAATGTTTAACACCGCTGAACCTCTCTGAATCCGCCCCAGATTTCCCCTGTACCTGCTCGGGCCGTGCCCATTGCTTTGGTGTAGAAATCCCATATGTTTAGTGATCAATTTGAATAAGGTCGTAAAAACGTTTCACATTTCACATGACTCATCCGTCGAAGAAAACTAATAAGCTTATGGTTTATTTATTTATTTTGCAGATGGGTGCTCAACACACGGATACAGACACCTATACGTACACAGCAGCAGCCTCCGAACTGAGGCCCCAAAGTAGAGCAGCGACATCGAACTCTACTTCCAGGATGCCACGTCCCAGCCTCGTCCTCAGCCTCCTCACAGTGGCCAGCATGCTGCTGCTCACGATAGACGCCACTCCCGTCTTTGTGGATAATCCCAGCTTAGCACAGTGTAAGTGGTCACTCTTTATGCGTCTCCCTGATTGAATCATCGGCCCAATCAAGCCATGGGTGTCAAACAATTACCGCTCTCACTTACCTGGAATTACCCAGATGCAGATTCAGATACAGATACGGATGCGGCTTGGTTTCCCAAGAACTCCAGCACTTTCTCTCACGTAGACAATTAAAAGTTTCTTTTCGGGAAGGGGAGCATCCACAGCGATTACAATGGAACGAAAAGTAAGAGATCCATCTGTCAGAAGCCAAAAATCTTGAGAAAACATAATAAGCACGTTCCAAAATAAGTAATAGGTATGAGAGGGGAAGACAGGCCAGAGAAATGAATGAAATAATACAGAAACCAACTGAATGAAGTAATAATTCAAAGGAATGATTCATAGCAGCTTTAAAAACAAACTTGAAGCTGAAATTCCATGGAATTTGTTTCATTTTAATCAATTAATTTTGGTGTCTAATTAAAAATGAAAGCGAAATTTATTACAAAACTGAAAATTTGATGAATTGGTAAAGAATATAAGGTAGTAAGGGAACTTAAAAGAATAACTAACAGAATTGAAGGGAAATAACATAATTTATATGCAAGATATATTAGTTAAATGTCCTTTTCCTTCTTATTTCCTTTATTTCCTAACCATTTTCCCACAAAATAAACCGTATTAACTCCATTAATATCTTAAAAATGCAAACTTGCTTAGCATTTAACTTAATGCCCAGAAACTTATGTTTAACGATTAACTTCCTTCGCTGGTAGCAGCTGCCACCAATAAACTTTATTGCCAAAAAGAACGACTTAAAGTCGGCAATAGAAAACAAAAGACTTAAGCGACGAACTCGTCGCGAGTGAGACCGAGAATTGAGAACAGCGAACCAAGGGTAGAGCCAGAGACAGGGCCAGAGCATTTCTAATGAAAGTAATCAAAATTAATGACAATAGAGACAGGCGTTGCCGGGAACGAAGATTAATTGGGTCACAGCCATTAAGAGTCAAATTTATACGCTATTAGCACTTCCTCCCCAGCGGCCGGCCCCACACAGCTGCCAATTTGTCTGCCGAAAGACAACAAAGCGCAGCCTTTGAGCGGCCAGCAGGGAGGAGGAGCGGAGAAGCGGAGAGGCGGGATGGAAGATGAAAATAAAACTACGAAACTTTCATATATAGTATATAAGCCGAGCGGCACCGGCGCAAACGTCAGCGAGCAAAAGCAATTGAGGTCAGCCATCAAAGAATGTTGCCATAAAATAAGCAACCGCCGCCGCCAGTCAGGCCAGTCCAACTTGGACACCAGATCGGACAGGGAATCGGAATCGGAATCGTACTTGGACTCGGACTCGGACTCGGACTCTTGGCAAGAAAGTGTGCGCCGGCGAGCATTTCATGTTTATGACTGGACCGCAGCGGCAACAAAGAAAATATAAATAATATGGATACACACACGGGGCGGGCGGCTGCAGAAAGCGGAAAGTAAATTTGATGGCAAGTGAAAGGGAAATAAAGCCAGCCAGGCCCGGAGATCGAACCGAGGCATTCTTCGGTTCTTTGACCCACTTAAGCCGCCACTCACTCACCCGCAATTGGGCCACGAAAATGCGGTGCCGCATTCGCATGCCAAAAACGAAAAACAAAACGAAACAAAACGAATTTCCCGCATTGCAATGCGGGGTCCGTACCTCTCTTCGAGGCTTCGATTCCATTCTGGCTGCCTGGCTTCTTGGCCGCCTGGCTTCTTGGCCGCCTGGCTTCTTGGCCGCCTGGCTTCTT
>JAEIIF010037481.1:0-11326 GCA_018874455.1 Drosophila trapezifrons
ATTGAAAGTGCGTATAGTCGTCTTGCTCGCACTTACGTAAAATCCTTTGGTTGCCGTCAAATTTCTCTAATGAAAACTCTAATTAATGAAAACAAGTCTAAATAAAGCAAAGAAATACTTAAAACAAATAGATTTTAAGCTTAGTTACCTCCCAAATCTCAAATTTAAACCTGCTAAAGCTTATGAAATATTTTTTAGGGACTCCACCCTTAAAATTCCATTGATATTTAAGTTAAAACTGCTTTTCTGTGCGTGTAATCATCCATTCAAATCTACTTTAAGGCTAGCTTAAATTGGGGAAAATGTACAAATGGGAAAAGTGCTGAAACTTTGGCTGATTACGTACTAATTACCTATGGGATATCAACTTGAGACGAACTTTTATTTCAGCTCCCCGAGCTGCTGGCGACATTGCGTATACGCCCGGTGAGCCACGCACAGCGGAAATACAAGCACGTCCCCATAACGAAGCAATTAAAAGGAGAAAGTATGCAAATATCAACTGACCAAAAAGGAGCAAAAAGGCAGTGAATTAATGTGGCGTCAAATTGAATGACAAGCCGCTGCCAAAAGGTAGAAATGAAGGGAAAAAAAGAAGATAAAACGAAGGCGCAATGGAATTAAAGATGCTGATGGCGACGATGAGTGAGGCGGCAAAAGAAATGGAA
Organism: Drosophila trapezifrons; assembly: GCA_018874455.1. Classification (NCBI taxonomy): domain Eukaryota; kingdom Metazoa; phylum Arthropoda; class Insecta; order Diptera; family Drosophilidae; genus Drosophila; species Drosophila trapezifrons. The sequence goes on from JAEIIF010037481.1 coordinate 669, forward strand.
CGACAATTTCATTTCAAAAATGCAAGATGCCGTGATGATGCTGATAAAAATGAAGTGGATTCCTCCCGGAATTATAAACAGCTGTAAGAAGGAGCGCAGGAGGAGTCTGGATGGAAATGCCAATGCAGGCAGCCGGCCAGAGTCGTCCTCTGGGTCCGTGACAAGGGACTGGACACGGACAGGCAGGCAGAGGAGGAACCTGTGTCACGTTTCTGTTAGTCAAATGAAATGAAAAGGTGGCGGCAGGACGGCAACAGGACATTGCTGCGGGCTGGCTGGCGCACACACAAAATGATGGAAGGAATTACACAAAGTCCTGGGAGTAGTAGTTCGTAATAAAGAGTCTTGACTCTCAAAGGGTTTCCAATGTCCGCCTAGAGTCGGCAGCCAAGATCCAAGTAAGGATACGTTTTAATTGAAATTTCCAGAGGCATTTTCAGGAAAAATCCACTCCGGCTTAAAGTAAACATTCATAAATAATTGGCAGAGTCCATTGTTTCGATTGTTACGATTTGTGTGTTGTCCGAGTCTCGATTACATTAGAAAGTTGTGAGCACCATTTGATTTGGAGCCAGTCATGAATTTTATTTTGTAAATGATTCATTTATTGCTCAATATTGCCGAGCCGAACCGAACGAAGGCAAGAATAACAGAGAAATAATAAATAAAACAGAATAAATGCTTCGTTAGAACCTTTTGTGTGCCTTGGATAATTTAATATTTTCTTTGACACTCGAAATCCAAACAGTTCCTTGGGCCATACATGAATGCTTTGTCATGATTTCTTTCATTACAGACCGACAACGACACCAAATGACAAACCAACCAAGCAGGGAACAGGGAGCAGGGTATGGCAGAGTCAACGGACGACTGCACACACACATTCAGGCCGAGGCGAGTTTAATGAGAGTGGAGGAGTCCCTCTGCCTCAGATATCCATATATCCCGCCATCAACTACTATATCCTAGATCCCTCTGTGTGTGTGTGTGTGTGCAAATTATTATCCCAGCCACATACGTCTGCTATATAGATATACGACGTTTGAGTGTTGATTTACATTTTTGATTTATTTTATTTATTTAAGCTTGTGCCTTGTGCCTCGTCCTCGTCGTCGTCGTCTAGGCCACAGAAATGGCAGAGGCAACAAAACGGGCCAAAAAACCAGCTAGCAAAAATATTGCTGGCCATAATTTTCATGGTCTCATTCGTATATTTTTCGTATTTTTTTCCTTTCGACTTTCTGTGGATTTATCGCAGATTTTCTTCTTTACGTAAGTGTTTTGTTTCTTTCTATTTTTTTTCTCTGGGGCCCTAGAAAGTATTTCACAGATACAAACGAAGACGAGGCACTTGAAGGGAATTATCGTTGGCAGATCTGCAAATGTTTCAATGGCTTATGGACCCTTACAAATAGTCCGGCTGCCCTTGGGTTCAAATAACCAGACAACCGGTCGTTTGAGGTGAATGCATTTCGATGTACACACAGCCTGATGTTCTCCATTAATCAGACATCCTTTCAGCTGCTTATCGGGGCTGAGAAGCTGGCTTTGGGGCAAGCACAGGTCAATCATTGGTTAATTTCGCCCAAGATGACGCATTGCATCAGTGTTAAATGGCCCGTTGGACGTAAATTATATTCAAGAGGCTGCAAAATTTATTACCAGTAAAATTTGTGTTTACGGGCCAAGGCGGTAATTATTTTATTTGCCCTGCGGAGGAGATGTATTGTTGTTTCACGGCAGGACGTCGAGGATACTGTGTACTGTGGCGTCAAGATAAGAAAATAAACAGGACGCCGACGTATTTAAACAGCGTTGATCTCGGCCAGACTCCACTGTAGTTTGGCCGAGTGCTTTGTGTATTTTTCATAATTATGTGTGCATATTACTCATGAGCAGCCAAGAGCAAACAAGGACAATGCCAGATGCAGGGGCAAAGGCGGAGGCGGAGGAGGAGGAGGAGGCGGAGTCCGGTGGCGGAGGAGGAGCAACAGTAACTAGGCAAACATTTGCCGTATATTACGGCTAATTTAATTGACTTGCCGAGCTTGCTGTTGGCCATGTGTTGTGCTACGTGTGGCTTTGTCCATATTAATGTGGCCCTATCGGGGGATACCTCATGTTTGCCTCGCCGTGCGGGTCCTTTTGATGTTTTCGCCGACATGGAGAAGAATGTCGGTATTGACATTTCAAGGAAATATTTCAAAAAATACCAGACGGCAGTCTGTCGAGCACAATATGTGACAGAACGCACACGGGCATCGCCAATATCAATTACAATCTCTGATGAATTTCAGCAGAAGAAAGGTTTTAAAGGACTTCAAAAACCCATCAATATTGTTCACAAAATTCAAGAAAATTAACTTCTGTAGAGGCTGAAAATTATGGAAAATCTATGACATTTACAAGAAATTTTGTATGTAAAAATATATAAAGTCTATAAAGATCTTTCTCTTCAGGAAACCCCTTTTAATTTCAAGAAACCCATTTCCCTCAGTGAACATCTTTTAGCCAAAAGAAAGGTGAGAGATGAAAACTGTCTCCATGGAGTGTCTGTCTGATTGCATACCCTTTCATCCGGAATGAAAGGCAAATGCCACTCACAGATAACTAAGGGCATTCCCCGCGACCAGGACGACATGCTTAGTTTCTGGTGCAAATGTTTCGCAGGATGTGTGGGAGAACGGAATGCCTGGTCCTCCTGTGAGCTCCTCCCAGCATGATGCTTTATATTCACTTAATTATAGATGCGACACGCACATTCTCCTCGGGTATTGTAATGTGTCCCTGCCCCCAAAACTGTGAGCATATTTATGCGCCTGGGAGCCAGTGGAGGCTTGTGATGTGTATGTGGGTCGGACCCTTTGGGATTCCTGGGGCTCCTCGTGTCCATTTGGTAATGGGACACGAAGCCGCAATAAAGTAGCAATTACCACAAGTATAACACATTGGCCAAGGTACATGCAAAATAGCCAACAAAGGCCTGAAGTTGTCAGATCCTTGGAAATTCACTTTTCGGTTGGCTTTGAGTCAATGGCAATTAGGATTGGCCAGTTGCAAGCAGGACATAATTGGACTCCTGAAGGAAACGAGAAAGGTCTACAATCAAATGGAATTTATGATTGAAATATGAAACAAAATTAAAGCTAAGAAAGTGGTTAGTTATAACTTTAATGTCAGAGTTTTAAACCAAGTTTATGGAATTTGTATTAAAATTTATTACTGATATTCAAAGCTACACTGAATGCAATTTACTTGGTAAAAAAACTGGAAATTAAATGAACAAAATTCTCTCCCCGTTACAAGAAGAATAACTTGAGCAAATATTTTCCTTCCACTGTTTTCTTAAAATACACAAAATCCTTTATCTTGCCGCACAACGCCAATCAGTTTTGACGAACAGCATAGTTTTTTTTCTTCTAGGAAGAAGCAGGGAACAGGGAAAAAAATCCAGAAATTTTCCCGGAAATTGAACTGCATCTGCTGCACTTACCATTCACATCACACGTTCAATCTGTTCACTTTGCTCGCGTACCCGTAGTTAACCAAACAAGGATCGAAGGGCTGCAAAAAGTTCGAAACAATTTTTTACCGCGAACTCTCTCCTCCTCGCTGGGCTAGGCCGAAACCCGAAGCCGGGAAAAAAATCGTCGAATATTTGAAACCGCGGCCGCGTTGCTTAACTAAATTTCGTTGTCAAAACTTCAATTGTTGTGTGGGGCCAGCGGCAGTGCGAAAAGTTGGGGCCAAAACATTTTGACAGGCCGCTAGGGGTTAGAGGGAGGCTCTGGCCGAGAAACTTGTGCGGAAAATGCCAACGTGTGAGGCAATCCGGGATCGGCCGAGTTTCGGTTACGAGAGCGCACTTAACTATCACGGCGAACTTTGCAGCACTTAACAACACTTGAGCGAAACTTTTTCCAACTCCGGCCGCATAGACTGCGGGCCAAGCTAGTTCGGCAATGTGTGATGGGCCCTTAACTGTGGCTAATTCGTGGCCATTGGCCGTCCTCTACGTGTGTTTTTTCTTTTTTTTTTGGCGTCTTCTGGCGTGCTCTCTCTCCTCCCTAAGCTTTCCCCGCGATAGGACCAACCCGTGAGCCGTGGTTGCAACCGCCTCGTCGAAGGAATCACCGCAAACTGTCTGAGCGTAGCCAAGTCCCCAGACAGCAGACTGTTGGCGTTGGTCCCGGTCCTTGGCAGCATCCCGAGTCCTCGGCCACGAAACATCGCCTCGATTCATGAATGGGGCGATGTTTTGGGGAACGCTGCGGCAACGGAACAGCGAGTGCGCAGGCCCACGGGGCGTATGCAAGATTTATGACAGTTGCTCGGTTCGAAATACATCGAACACGTGGCGGAGCACCAACAAGTGTGATAAGCGTGATAACGCCCGAACGCAAATTCTTCTCTTTTTTTGTGTTTTTTTTTTTTTTGCCAGCCCTTGGTCGGCGTGTGTCTAAGGTCAGGGACGATGACCGCAGGCCGCGGCGACAAAAAAGTGGCGGGTAATATGCCTTGGAGTTGGGGGAAGTGAGATCGGGGGTTAGAATGATGTATATTTAATGGGAAATAAAGAAGTTAACTAAAAGGAATACCTGAGAGGATTAAAAACAATGCCAAATGTTGTATAGAAAACTTTGTAGATACATACATCCTATATAACAATTTTTTTAACTTATAAACATCTTCAAATAAAATTTATTTGAAAAGGTTAAGCTTCTAAAACCTGTCTCCCAGTGTCTAAATATTTTCCTTAGCCACTGTGACAAGTGGAAAGCTTTTTTTCCTCAACTATCTGCCTTATAACTCAATTAGTTTTACAGTAAACCTATCGCCAGTCTTAAGCCTTATCAATTCCACGTCAATATTCATTCAGAAATAATAGAGTCGTCGTAGGCAGATAAGTTCCTAAGCATAATAGTATTTTCTTATCAGGCATCGACTGTTTATTCAATTATACAACCGCTTGCACTTGACCAATGTTAATTAATTAGCAGGCCGCCGGCGATGACTAAGATAGGAATGCCGCCACTTGGTCCGGGTATCCCATCAATCCGACAAGTTTGCGGTGTTGGATGCACTCCGGGTGGGGTCTCGTCTCATTATAATGCGCATTATCAACTGACGGCCCGTGTCACGCCTGAGTGGGCAAAGCGACCGACTTTGAGGGAAGCCGCCAGAGCGGACAGGCGGCCCCGAAAACCGCCAATCAATTCTCATATCGAGTGTGCATTCTGCCGCTGAGTCCCCCAAAGAACTTAAAGCTTTAAGAGGCTGACACCGCTCTCTATTTGCATGCCAATCGGCAGCATCTTGTCCAGAGTCCCTTTCCGCACTCACTGCATTTTCCGCATTTGCGGCGAAAACAAATTCAGGAACTCTTTAAGCCATCTCGCTGGCCTTTTGGCCGTTTCTGTCTGTAATTTCATGTTAATATATGCATGCAGCTGAACTCTCGGCAACTTTCGGAGGTGGCACCCGCATTTGTGGGACACACACACAATGCAAATGGCGCAACAGGGCGTGGCCCCGCCTCCCCCGACAAAATATTGCAAGAATAATAAAGAGAGAGAGTTCGCTTAAAAAGGCAAACTATTTGGCACAGCGATTTGAAAGCAGCACGGGGTGAAATTAAAGTGCAAACATGCCATGAACTTGGCTTTAAGTAGCTGCGGAATGCACTCGGAGATTAATCTCATACATTTTAAGGGTAAATACAACTGCAATTTATAAATATTAAAGTTTCTCGTTATAACTTACTATTCCCTGCTGAAACCCCTGTATAATCTGAATTTTACCCACCACAAATATAAGTTTATCCAAAATCTAAATCAAAAAACCATTTCTTCTAGTGTACAAGTCCACATATGTTAAAGTTCCCGACCTAGTCATGGCTTAATCATGCAACTATCGCAGGAGTTCCCGGCACGCTTCGTTGCCTTGAAGCTATAGCTTTATATATATAAAATACGGAAGTCACTCCCATTTCGAACGGAAATTAAAAAGAGATTAGAGGTCATAACAAACATCAGCTGATGGTTGCCAACCCAAAGAGGTCTCTACCGAGAACTGTCGACTAATCTGCGATTTATTTTGGATAAACTTTGGACTCTCTTTGCGGAGGGCTTCCGATTAAGTGCCAAATTGATATGATAAACCGACGCCCCAAGGCGATATAAAAAGACGATGGCATTGGCAATAAAACCTCAGAAGCGAATTCAGACTGGACAAGCCAAAATGCCGACCAAGGCAATTTTCCCCACCTTCTACGACAAGGAGACGAAGATCTGGAGCGGGGTGCCACGGCCGACGATGTTCGACCACAACACCTCCGTTGGCCAGATCATCTTCAACTCACTGAAGACCTGGCCCACCAACGTGCTTCAGGTAGGTGCCGCCGGAGCTAGCCGCTGGAGCTGGGATCGTCTGATGAGCTCGATTATATAAAAGTAGATCAACGATGACGATGGAACCGTGCTGACCAACGCCGATATGCTGGCCTACGCCACCCGCATTGCCTTGTTCTTCAAGAGCGAGGGCCTGACCCAAGAGGATAGGGTCGGCATCATCGCCAACTCCAGCACCTTTGTGATTCCCCTGGCCACCGCCTGCTTCTTCCAAGCCACGCCCTTCCATGCCGTCAACTACTCCCGAGAGCCGGCCATCATCCAGGGCCTCTACTCGGTGACCAAGCCCAAGATCATGTTCATTGATGCTCCGGACTATGAGAAAATCAAGGAGATCACCAAGGAGTGGTCCCCCAAGCTGGTCACGCTGACGGGTCGCGTGGAGGGTGTGACGAGCATCGAGGATCTGGTGAAGCCCCAACCCGCCGAGAAGCTCTATGCGTGAGTTTAAGAGATATTTATCATATTTTAACTTTATTTAAATGACTTATTTTAACCCTTAGACCCGCTGCCTTGGCCATAGGTGGTGACCAAACCGCTGTGGTTCTGTGCTCCTCCGGAACAGCTGGCCTGCCCAAGGCCGTGGCTCTCTCCCACCGCCACGTGGCCTCGACCAACTCGTGAGTGTCCCGGATTACAGCTCCAATCTCTATCGTAACCCTCCTCAAATCTATCCCCAGGCTGTGCATCAGTACCGATGTGCTGTACACCAGTGCCACCATTGACTGGATGACCGGATTTTCGATTACCATCATGAATCTCATCTGGGGCTTCACCCGCATCCTGTCCAACAAGGCGTTCAACGCGGAGACAGCCATTGAGCTAGTGACCAAGTACAAGGTGACCTGCATAGCCATGGCCCCCTGGCAGGCCTACGAGCTGTACACCAGTCCGCTGGCCCTTCCGGAGAGGCTGCAGTCTCTGACCATGTCCTTTGTGATCGGCGGCTGGATATCGCTGGCTCTGCTTCGGCGCGCCCAGGAGCTGATGCCCCACTGCTACATCATGTTCTCGTACGGAACCACGGAGACCGGCGTGGTGACCGTCAACTGCGACCAGTCGCTGGAGTGTGCCGTTGGCCGCCTGGCACCCGGGATGAGGATCAAGATCCACGACGAGAACGGCCAGCAGCTGGACGTGGGTCAGACGGGCGAGGTGCTCATCGACATCGGGCTCAAGTGGGAGGGCTACGTGTCGAATCCGGTGGACACGGCAGCCACGCTCCAGAATGGCTGGATCAATCTGGGCGACCTGGGCTACTTCGATGAGGACAACAACCTGTATCTGGTGGACCGCAAGAAGGACCTGCTGAAGTACAAGTCCAAGCACTACTGGCCCAACGAGATCGAGCAGGTGATCGCCGAGCTGCCGGAAGTGAAGCATGTCTGTGTCGTGGGCATCCGGGATGAGCGATATGGCGACGCGGCCGGAGCCTTGATCATCAAGAAGGAGGGCGCCGATATCAGTGCCCAGAAGATCAGCGATCATGTGGCCCAGAAGCTGGTGGTGGAGTACAAGCACCTGAATGCCGGCGTCATCTTCGTCGACAAGTTCCCCAAGAATGCCAACGGCAAGGTCATGCGGAGCTTGGCACGCCAGGTGTTCGAGGAAACCAAGAAATAGTATCGCTCCCCACCTCCCCACCCCAATAATTATATAAATAATATTTAATAATTTTACAATCGAGTTACCTGCCCTTAATTTAGAGCCCTGAAAAGTGTTGTCTTTGCCACCGTTATACGGTCCTAATTAAAAATTGAATTTGATAATAGTCAATTGATTGTGTTTTATTTCCAAGTATTAACTAGATAATTCGCCAAGATAATAACGATAATGATACGGTATTTATATAAATTCATAAAATCATTTATGACCTTCAAATAGATATATTTTTGATTTGTCATTCACTTTTTAATTAATTCAAAATACTATCAGCTTGGATAAGATAAAACTCTTATCAGAACTTAGCCTGGGCGAAAACGAGTTAACGAAGATTAAAGCAACGAGTAATAACGATGAGATTGAAAGCAGAACAACGAGTAAGAGCGACGAGATGAGAACAAGCGACGATAGTGTTGAAACGATAAAATGCATTTTCAAATACTATCAGCTTGGATAAGATAAAACTCATATCAGAACTTAGAACAGAGAAAGACGAGTTAACGAAGATTAAAGCAACGAGTAACGAAAATGAGACTGAAAGCAGAACAACGAGTAAGAGCGACGAGATGAGAACAAGCGACGATAGTATTGAAACGATAAAATGTATTTTCTTATTCCAAGCCTAGATATTTTCTATAAACATTATTTTGCATAAAACCATAATTAATAATTAAACAAATAAAATAAATAAAGCTGAAAGTCATTCGGCAAATCTAGAAAATTACAGCAACAAACCATTTAATATAAACTAAGTACAGACCAATAATTACTGTTTCAACCCCTTCGAATTAAATAAAATTATGTTTTTAAATGAATTCAAGTACTTTGAATAGGCCTGTAACCACATTTCCGGTTTCAACAGCCCGCATAATGGTCAATTTCCGTGCGAACACTGTCAGAACTTGATCCTTGTTGCAATATATGAACACCTTTTGTCATGGCAACTGCCGCCGCCACGCCAAATGCAACAATTTACGGTTATGGAAATGAAAATGAAAATGAAAATGTCGGGCAGTTCGATGGCAATAATTTACCTTCCGGTCGATGGGCGGCATTTTGTGTTTCCGGTGGTATTCAACACTATCGCAACCGCTGTTTCCGTCGCTGCACATTTGCAATCTGCTCGATTTCGCCCAGGGTTATACGCAGCTCGGATGACCGGACAAAATATCCCAGAGTCGGAGTTTTTGGTCAAGCAAATTCAATGTTACACGTCCTGTTTTGTTTTCTGGGTTTTTTGGGAGAAGTGGGAGTTGGCTGCTGCTGGAGACTGTCCTGCGAGTCCTTGCTGCTTCCGGCCACACATTTAGCCACCCTCTTCGCTGCATTCTTGGCCGGCCGTCGTCGCCATCGTAAATTATTCAAATTTTAAGTCGTAAATAAAGGAGCATGAACATAAACACAATCGTTGCCTGCGCCGATGGCCTGCTGCTGCTAGGGGCCGCGCCCACAGGACATCTTTCTAGCTTCGGGATCCAGGGAGGCGCCTTCATGAATTCTGTGGCAGATTGTTCAAATCGCTGACTTCCTTCTTGACTTTGTCCTGTTTGCATCTAGCTTGTGGGAACAGAATCTATTACATTATTCTGTGGCAGCAGCAACTGATACTTGGGTTACAGGGACACGCCTAGAAAACATTCATATTTAATATGGGAATTCGAATTAAAATTGATCAATGATCTCTTTGGTATGTAAATAATATTTATTTTTTATTTTCTATTCTCTGGCAGAAGTCAAATACAGCTTTGTTGGCCTATTAAATGTTTTATTTCGCGAGTAATCCATATTATATTTGCTGATTTCTTGAATAAAACATGTCACCACCTTTTAATAGTAAACTCATCACAACTATCGCTTCGAAATGTCTAAAGCTCCTTCAATTGTGATTGACACGAGGTGGTCTTCACGCACGAGGTGGTTTTCGGTCTCAGATACACAGACAGCCATCGCATCCGTTTACCATCCTGCCCCGAAGACCGAACAGTCCTGGCCTTGACGCCTGGTGAATGCGCTCAAGACTTTCGACTCGACAGCCATTGGCAATCGTTTGATTGACGGACACTCTGGGATGGATAACTACTTCCATGGGACTGGAGGGCTCCGATTACTTCGGCTGAGTGACGTGGGCGCCAAAGTCTTTATCTGCAGAGGACGCACAACAAACCAGTGAAGGTCGACGACACCAGCTAGCCCTTCAGCCAGACGACAGTGGACGAAATTGCTTGAGAATAATGAGAAGGGATTGATAAAGGGTTGGTTAAACATATGGCTAGAAAGATTGTGGCTTTCATGAGTCATTTTATGATTCATATTTAAGTATTGTCACTAAAAGTCATGGAACTTAGATTCTTATATTTAATTTAAATAAGAACATTTTCTATTTATATTTGTGCACGTAAATGTTAAGTATTATTAGGTGTGGACATGTAGTTATATAATGTAATCTAGTATTTGATGTACTAATAGCAGAGATCGCAAATAACAGTTATGGAGTTATGAAACTGTATTAAAAACTTAATTAATTAAAGTTTTCATTAGAGGCTTGACAGCAACCATAGCATTTTAAGTAAGTGCGAGCAAGACGAC
>JAEIIF010037490.1:0-10694 GCA_018874455.1 Drosophila trapezifrons
ATAATTTTATTTTTATCGATATATGTATATATTCTAAGGGAATACATAATTTTATATTTATCGATATTTTCGATAATATAATTGAACTTTGAAAGTTTCCAATGAACAGCCACCAGAAAAGCCTTTATTTCATATTTATTTTAATATTAATAAATCGTAATCGATGTGCTTTGATGATTTTTAAACATATCGAAATTTGCGATAACAAGTGTTTAACCTCTCCGGAGCCTTACTCTTCGATAGACATATTTTGCAATGAATTTTGATCCTTGTTTTCCTTTAAATCCACATTTATAACCCATAGCCCTCTGCTAATTGGCGGAAAAGTGGGCCAGGGAAAACCGGCTGCACCAGTGTGCCAGTGTGGAAATGGAAAATGGGAAATGTGAGGAAGGAGCCTAAGCAACGGGACACGCACTGGACCAACTAAAAGGCGTTGCAAATGAATGCGTAAAAGATGACAGGACTCTCGCAGAATGCCCCTTGAAGGTGGCAGGAGGAGGAGCGGAAAACGAGGGCCAAAAGGGAAAATGGGGGCCAAAGGCACTGGCTCCGGCTCCGACCCAGGCGAAGGCGAAGGCAGCTTTAACTGCCGCATGACCAAGCGGAATAAGTTGTGAGCGAGCATTTTGCAGCAAATATGACAGAGAACATCTAGAAAAGCTGTTCGAGCAGCATAAGTAGCATAGTTGATAGGGATACGCTGCTCCTGGCTGCTGCTGCACACAAAAACACAAAAAAGGAAGACAAATAATACGCCAGGTACGCCAGGATGGCACGAGGAGGACGAAGGCAACACTCGGGGGAATTCCAGCAGTGAGCGAGCTGAAAATCAATAAATGTGAGGGAATGCCCATGACTGTCAGGGCAAGGATGGACAGCGAAAATGGACAACTCTTTAAGGGATAACCATAACCTTTTATAACTGAATTCCCAGTCCCAGTATCTCCACAAATACCTTTAAATTATCACCAAAGAAGCTCACGAAAAGTAATCACAAGCAGAGCCTTCCCAAAACGATAATATCCGGCCATTATTCCCAGCCAACAAATCCAAACATTTGCATTTTTCATTCGATTATCGGCAAAACACGAAGCTTCCTTTAATTTCCATAAATTTTCATAGCGCGAAACGTGTCACTCTCCTTCCTTTTTCCCGGCCAGGCGAAGGCAGGGAAAATTTACGCAAAACAGGGGCCAAGACATAATATTGTATATTAAAATGGCAGCGGCGAAATGCGAAATAAAATGAAATAAAATAAAATATATAAATTCCGGATGGAGGCCAACAAAAGGTGCACAACCGCATCGCTCCCCAGGACCCGCTCTCCTTCCCTTTGGAAAAGCCACGAAGAAGAAGGACTCGCGCTTCAGCGAATGTGGCGGCAAAGTTTTTCTCTTCTCTCTCTCGTGTTTTTTTTATTTTTATTTTTTTGTGATTTTGCGGGTGAGTGAGGGAAATTCGCTTAAGAAAATGTTCTTATTTATGGCTGAGCCACAGCCACAGCCACGCCTTTCCTAGCGGCTGTCGCTCAAAGAATCCTCATTTCGAGGGCGAGAATTTTAATATTCAAAAATGTCGGTTCCACCGCCGTCCATTAAAGCAACTTAGAATGCTGTTGTTGCCGGGATGGTGGCAGGAAAAGGGTTAAGGGTTAGGGGGTTAAGGGTGTGGGTGGGGGGGCATCTGGTGTTGGTCATTCGCATGAATGGCGGCACTCGCGCTGAATGCCGCTGAGCGATTCCCGTACCTTGATTCACTTGGCCCCATCGCATTTTCCGCTTTCCTTGTCCTTCCCTTCCCCACCTTCACTTGGCGTAAATTGCTTTTCATTTGTTCGTCGGAGAAAAGGGGGGGGGCAAGCCGGAGTCGGGAAAAGCGGAGAAAATCGGAGAAAGGCTGCCTGTCCGGCAACAGCTGTCATGCCGTGGCAACAGTTTCGACTGGCCGGCCCCTCAAAAAATATGAAATTTAACCACAGCAGCGGCGACGACGACGATGACGGCGACAAAGAAGAACGCTTTACAAATTGAAACGGAATTTTCTCGTGGAAAATGAATGAGCAGCCAGGACCAGCTAGTTCTGTGGGAAAAGCGAAGAAAATGCGGTGCCAGGGAGTGGCACATAATCATAATCAACAGAAGAAGCTTGTGGTTTGTAAACACATTTCCTTGGAATAGTTGCAGCACTCGCTCCAGGTTCCTTTCAAGATCGAGATATTTCCCAATATAAGGCAACAATTAATTAAGACCCACAACTAACTAAAAGGCGCTTAATACAGGCGATTAACTCCTCTGTCTGATTAAGAATAAAGAAATGGCCACAGTTTAATTTCAGGCATTTACGAATGAATGAAACACCGAAGAATAGGTCGCTCTGCACACATAAATGGGTTAATTCACACAATTTGTTCCCGCAGCGCGACATTCACCCATTAACCCATCGCCCCCCCTCTCTGTGCGTCCTTTGGGACGCTGCTCCTGGTAAGAGGACAACCAATCTCCATTCAGGCTCCACCTGATCCACTGCCACGACAGCCAGCGTCAACATTCCGCGAATCCATTCAAAAATGAATGCATGTCCATGGGCTTGGGTTGAGCTTGCTGTTGGATTCCTGGTGTCCTGGCGGAATGGCGGGTTTCGTGGGTGGGTTTGGCTGCTTTTTTTTTTTTTCCACCTGAGAGGTGGGGACACGCGATGCTTTTACCAGGACGAACGAGCGAACGAACATTAAGCAAAGTGGCCCGCGTTCCATTTGCAAACTGGCGTTGCTGGCTCTGCTTTTGATTTTAATGGTTATGCTACTTATCATGTCCTACCAACGAGCTGCAGTCAGGACGCAGGACATGGTAGGAGAGGCAAAAAAGTATCCCGGCAGCGGCTGGCGAGGCACGTGCGCCTATGGGGGCCAGCTGTCCATCAGGGTTTAAGCCAAAAAAAAAAATAGGGAAAAGAGTATGCGAATAAGGGAAACTGAGTCAATATTCCGACCATTGAATACCCAGATTTTTAAGCGAGTTTCTTGGTAGCTCTAAATATTATCACACTAGATTTCCCTTAAAACCTTTAAGTACTTTCAATTACTTAAGTTATTTAGAGAGTTTTGTGATATTTTTCAATTAAATAAACTTCAGCGAAAGACTCTATAAAATATAAATTTATATTATTAATTTGTGAGTAAAAAAAATACTTTTAAAAGGTTAAATCCCATTTCGATAACCCTTGTTCCATGAAGAACCAACATACCCCTTTTTTTGGGGCTCCCCAAATATCCACGGCACTGAGTTCGGTTCGACGAGGGAATTCGACTGCGGGAAGGAGGCACAGGCACAGGCAGAGGCAGAGGCGGAGCAGCTTTCCCCCCCTTTCGCGGTTACATTTTTTCACGGTTTTTCCGCGGCCAGGACGAGGCAGCTCCGGCTCGCTGGCCTCGCTGGAATGACCCAAATATGTTTGCACAAATGAGTTTGGCGGGCATTAAATGATTTGTTTGCACAGCTCGAAATCGAATTAAAGGCGAAGGCAGCGGAGGCGGGGAGCAGGGAAGATGGAAGACCAGGTGGGCGTGGCACGTATGCAATTTGTCGTCTGCGGCGGAAATTTACACGAAAGCCGGATTCCAGAAAAAAAAGAAGAAAAGAGAAGAGGCGAAAAAAGGAGACCGTAGAGGAACCCAAAAACAAGGAGCTGACCCGCACACTTGGCCCCGCGCGCAAATTCCGTCTATAAATAAATTAGCATGGCAAACAAGTTGGCAGCTCTTGGCAGTATTGGTGTGAGTGTGGCAGTGTGTGTGTGTGTTGTGTGTGTGCTGGTGTGCGGCTTGTTATGGCTAAAAAGCTGTTTCCGCAATGAGCTTGTTTCCTGTCCGCAAGGACATGGTTCCTGCTCCAGCAGCTCCTCTATAGCCACTGCCGTTGTCATTGACAAGTTGGCTATAAAAACTAAATGCGCTGCCCAACACTGGCCGCAGTGGACTGGGCACACTGGACACGCTGACACACTGGACACACTGGTCACACCACCGCCCCGGACCGAAAACAAATGGAGGCACTGAAGTGGAGGGAGCAAAAAAATCTAATTTCCTGTGAACAACATAAAGTAAATGTTTCAAAACTGACGCCCCAGGATGTTGGACACTGGGATGCGGTGGCTCAACCCTCTGGCCCTGGGTAAGTCCCTCTGTGTGTGTGTGTGTGTGTGAGTGTGACAACATGGGCCGTGGTAACAAATGCGCTACTTCGGCCCGCCATTTGCCATTTTTTGGTAACGAAACATGGGGTGTGGGCCTCTGGCATAAGTTATGAACGCCACCAGTTCCAGGGCACTGAAAGAAAATCAGGGTGACTACAAGAAAACAAGGAAAATCTAGGGGAATTTAAGGGAATTGGTCAGACATAATGGCGAAATCTTCTTCCAATAGAAACCAACTTTAACTTCAAGCCCAGCCAGCCCTTTAATTACAATAAACCCCTCGGAATGCCACTACTTTCGCCTCTGTGTAGCCTCTCCTGGGCTGCCCCTCTAGTCTACGCCCCTGCCAATCCGCTGTAACTGGCATGAAACATGTGACCGAGGCACAAGAGGGGGTGGCACTGACCAAGAGCGCGCCTCTAGCCTCCTGTCGGCTGCAGACGAAACCGCAGCAGCTCCACGCGGCCCCCGAAAAAAAATATATACACACACAGAGCGGGAGAAAGCAGAACAGAAAAGCTGGAAAAAAAAAATGAAAAGAAAAGATCAAACCCCAACAGCAAAGGGGGAGAAAAAAGCAGGAGCGCTTGGGAAAAAGTGGCGCAGAAATTATTTAAACACGAGACAATTTGGAGCATTTCGCGGCGACCACAGGGATATCAATAGTCGGCCCCACAAGGATGTGCTCTCGATGGCAGCAACAGAGGAGAATAGCCAGCCAAAAAAAAGGATTTAAATATATATTCCACATTTAATACAAATTGTTTTTAGATTAATTAAGTAAATTAGCTAAGAAATAAATACACAAGAGGAAGGTTTTATTTATTTAAGCAAGAGTTTATCGAGTTTATCGAGTTTAAGTGACTTAGCAATAAAGAGTTACTATATAAATCGTATTGCAACATTTAATAGGCCTAAATATGTGAAAAGTACCCAACAAATAATTTATTCATGAGAATCAAGGCCAACTTGGGCAGTTAATTGCGTTAACCAGTTGCCTAAACAGTTGCCAATAAAATATTTACTTGGCAATTCGCTGGCGCCATGAACTTATCTGCAAATTTATTCCCGATCGTTTGTCTTTTTATTCCTTTCTTTGGTTTCTCCTTTATTTTATTTTCTTTTTTTTTTTTTGGGCGGGAAGTAAAACACGTGATAGGCAAACCGCACGGCAGAGGCGAGAATAAAAAAATAAAAAAGGTGCTACCGAATTCCCAACTCCCAAAGGACATTAGCTCTCGCATTTGTGTGTGTGGAAATTGGCTAAAACGAATTTACACAAATTTATCAACGTGGCCAACGTGAAAGCCAACGAGGCGGGGAGCGTGGATAAAGGACGAGGCGCCAAGGACGAGCCACTCGCCGGCACCACACGTACACACACGAAAAACCAGAGCGGAAAGAAAGTGTCAAGTGTGAACACACTCGCACACTCGCACGCTGCCACACTGGCACACCCGCACACTCACAGATGCAGAGCGGAAACCGGAAATGAATCATTTCATTAGAGTTGGCAACGCCTACGACATGAGACACAAGAGCATTAGCCGCCTCTGGGGAAAAGGTGGGTGTGGGTGTGGAAGTGGCAGTGGCTGTGGAAGAGGAAAGCAGGAAAAGCAGGAAAAGCCACAGCGAACGACCCAAGAAATTGCCAAGTAAAATGTGTTTGACACTTAACGTAGGTCGCTTGACCGGCCAAAAAAATAAAGGCAACGAGCAGGCAACTTTCCGCGCCAGGTGAGCCTGAGTTTTGGGAACACTTAACACGTGTAGAGCGGCCCAGCGAAGCGGAAACGGAAGCGGAAACGAGGCCAGGCCCGGGCCCAGAGCCAGAATTCTAAGAGCAAAAGTTGAGGACACACTCAATCTCAATCTGAATCCCAATCCTAATTCCAATCACAATCCGGAGTCCGCAATCCGCAATCCACAGCACACAGAAACCTCAGGAAGAAGGTCCTTGCCTAATTCGTTGGATGAAATATGCTCACCGAGACGTATTGTCGCAAAAATATCCATGGAAAATATATAAAACAAGCCGCCTACCGGCTGCAATATGCAAAATGCAAGGGAATATGCAAAGAGATGTATAAATATTTGAGAGAGGCCACAGTTGGGGTCAGCAGAATAGGCTCTCTGAGGGTTTTAAGGCAGGAAAAAGTAAATATATCCCTAAAAGTATAAAATACACTATCTTTGTAACCGCATCTGTAGCTGCTCTTGTTTATTAATTGGGATTCGGTTCTTGGGGTTTTTGGGGAATGGCCAGCAGATATTTTTGATTTAAATTCAAATGCAATTTGCCCCCCTGAGAGGTGACGATGGCTGGCTCTTCTCCGAAAGGATTCTGGCACAGATTGTGAGATGCCGAGCTCGTCGTCATCATCATCATCATCATCATCATCATGGTTATTGGCTACACAATCGCTGGCGGTTTTCTCCTTTTTTGTTAATCAAATTGGCTTTTTGGTTCGGCTTAACTGGGCCCCGGATCCCTTGGGCGGATTGACGGCGGATGATGGGGCGTATGCGTAATATTCGCTTTTATGGCCCAATCACACACATTCTGTTGCTTCTTTTGTGTGCTCGTCGTCGTCAATCGATTGTGTGTGTGTGTGTGTGTGTGTGTATTAAATACAATTGAATTTTTTGATGCGTTTACGCGATAAAGGCCCCCGAAAAACGCTTTTATGTTTATTCATACCTGCCATGCCACCAAGGAAGCGATTCAGCCTTTCCCCTCTCTTTTTGTGCAGTGTATATTACCCTTTCCGTCGGCGGAATGACTGCCATTTTGTTTTCTTTTTGCATATTCCTTATCAGAGCTCCTTTCTTTCTTTTTTTTTAGCTAATTCAACATTTTTCGGTTCGGAAACAGCTTTGTGTCGAGCACTTTTTATGCTCCTTTCTTTATGCCCTTGATTAACATCCTTTAGTTATCTTAAAGCCTTATTTCTACCCTTAAGTTTGATGTGTAATTTATTTAGAATATTTTTTACTTCATTTTCATTTAATTAATAAGTAAACTTTGTAATTTTTTGTATATATAATCTGTGTTTTCATACTCATATTTATTTTTGTCAACACTCTTCTGTGGAAAATGTAGGTTTCCCTTCGAATTATTTGTGCATCTGAACCCGGCTTTGGTATTCATGGAATATGTTGAACTATCTTGCATATTTTATCCCTTATCCTTGCATAGATCACATGTCCTTTTAGTAGTTTATTTTTTTGTATATTATCGTTTTCAGTATTGATTCGTCAGAGTTGAAAGCTTCAAGGCCTTGGAGGGGGCCATGCATATGCAATGATTTCATTTCTATATGAATTATGCACCGCAAAAGGACCGAAACAGGACCAAAAAAAAAAGAGGGACACGACAGGAGCAGGAGCAGTTACTTAATCCTGCCGAGAGAGATAGAGAGAGAGCGAAAGCTGGCTACGAAACATCTTTCAATATAAATTTCAACGGCTTGTCAAGCTGTTTCCTGCAAAATGCCGCTGGCAACTGTAATGGCTTCGTTTCGTCCTTCGTCCTGGCCGCCCCTGTCCGCCCTTTATGCCTGACTCCGCCGCCGGACGAGGTCCGGAGTCCGTGCCCCGGCATTTGCAGGCGTTGTTGTCCTCGTCCTCGTCGTCGTCCTCGTCCTCGTCGTCTCTATTACATTACTGATTGTTTTCGTATGTGTGTGTGTGCTGGTGTGCATGTCCTGCCGTTCCGCCGTATTTCTGCAATATTTTTCCCTCCTCCCTGCCCCCCCCTGTATCATCAATCCCCGCGCGCCGGAGTCCCTGTCTCGGTGTGTGTGTTATTCCAACTGTCGTTTGCCATTCATTCTGGATAAATACAAAATGAAGATGATCCTCCGGGAGCTTTAGTTATTCAATTCCAAATGTACTAAATTTAATCTAGCCAACAAAATAAGAATCCTCAATATTGCCCTGGTCGCCTCCTGACCCTGTCTCCTGGCTCCCAGGCTCCCCGGCTCCTCTTTCTCCTCGCTACCTATAAAACCCATAAAACACGTTACAAGTTCTCAAGCGGACCAACTATTTGCTATTGGTGCACCGAAAGAAAATACTAGATAATACTAGTAATACATAAAATAAAGTAAAGCTATTTTTAATATTTAAAAAAAGATTTTAGGAATGTTTTTTGTGTGAATTTTAGGGCCTGAAAAACGGATTCATGATCAGTTACAATAATTCCACATTATTATTATCAGTAAAGATCTGTTACCTGTTGATAATTATTCAACAGCTTAAATTATATAAAAAACCAATATTTCCATAGATTTTCCCTCAGTGTTTCCCTGATTTCCCCGCTCAGTATATGTGTTTGTGTTGGCTTTCTAATTTTTTCCTTTTACAGTATGTTTTGTGTGTGCCAAATCCCTGCCGGGGAGCCTTCCCAGCTACGAAATCTATATATTTTCCTGTGTCTCAGAGATTGAGGCTCCTGTGCTGGGCCCGTGTCCTGGCATCCTGCTGACAGGCTCAGTCACACAGCGGATAGTTGGCATTTTTATGCGACTGCTGCCGAGTTGTCCTTCTCCTCCTTCAGCGCCTCCTGCTCCTCCTGCTCCTCCTGCTCCTTCTGGCTGTCTCTCATTGCGTTTTCCAAATGCGTTTTGCCGCCTTGGGCGCCCTCGTGTGTGTGTGTCGTGTGTGTGGTGTGTGCCCGTGTGTACTGGCTTGTTTACCCATTTGACTCGAAAGCCAGCAAGTGCAGCCTCTACACAGGGAGAAATTAGGGGGAATAGGGAATAGGGAGTGGGAGAGTGGGGATTTTTCACAACTTTAATTTATAAAACACAAAAATACAGATAATTTCCATCATTTAATAGTTTAATTATTTAAATTTATATAGCTAATAAATATATATCTTAAGTAATAATAAAAGCCTGAAGTCGTGCCAGAGTGCAGCCCAATTTTCACCCCATTTTCCATCCGCTCTGCGGAGCGACGTCTGTTTGCTCTCCTTGTTTGCCTACTGCTGCCTATTTATCTTTTCTCCGTCCTGCAGTTGGCCTCGGCTTTTCCTCGAGCCTTTCCCCGGCTTTTCCCGCCCGCTCGTGTCGCCACTTTGTTATTGCTGCATTATCTTTCAAATGGCATATTTATAGGATTTCTCTCTCGCTCCGCTCTGCGAGATCAATGCACACACGACCCCTGCCTGTCTATATATTTTATATACATATATATATCCTGCTGGAATCTGGAGTAAGAAGAGGGCTGTCCACATAGTTTATTGGCAGTGGCTCAGTGCGCCTGATGCGCATTTCCTCAATCAGCTCTCGTCAGTCGGAACGTCCAGAGCTTCGGCAAACAGTCAGGCTCTGGCCGGGCTTCCTTCAGGATGTGAGATCCCGAAACTGGGACAAGCCGTGGGGCAAACTAGTTGATTTTTATAATAAAAAATACTGCAAAGAATATATATATTAAGGCAGCCTTAAATAGCTGACTACTTTTCTCCATATTTAAATTGTTTAATTGTAAATTAAGTGGCATTTAATCCTGTATTTTTCCCCAAGGAAACCACTGTTCCTCCGCCGGAGTTTCGGCCACTTTAGCCTGTGTGCTGCCTCTCGGCTTCGATACACAAACTTTTACTTAACCATTTCGTACACAGTAAATTCATTTTCTCAATTGCCTCGCCTTTTGCCTCGCTCGGCCATATTTTATTTGTGTTTATTTGTGTGTATTTGCCAGCATGTGTAAATATTTTATTTTCCCTTGATTTTTATTATATTTGCCGGACAACGAGTCCGGGTCCGGGTCCGGGTTCAGGTTCGTTCATACGCAATTCCCACTGACCCCACACACACACATAGTGGTGTTTTATGGCGGGAAATCAAAGCGGCGTATGAGTAATGCGATGGGAGCGGCATCGCTCATACGCCACGTGCGCCCTGCATTTAATCAGCTAAGAGAGAGCGCACAAAAAGAGTTGCGATTGTCTCCGGCCCTCAGCACTGTCACTGCATGAATTTTCATTTAAACGATAATGGGAAATTCAATTTGCCAAGCCCTCCCCGGCCCACCCACGGGCACCCCTGCTCCGCGCGCCATCGAAGCGCCACCGCAGTCCGCACACAAAACGAGCCAATGGCAAATGGCCCTGGCCAATGGAAATGCTAATTGGTAATCCATATCCATGCGAACTTGCCGGCGGAATGCGAATGTAAATGCGGATGTGGATGCGGTTGCGGATGGGCGAAAATGCCACGACAAGTGCTGGCTTTCGCTTTTCGCCTTTCGATTACTTGGCCGATTTCATATATGCGAGCACTCAGGCCCTAATGTCCGGGGCAGAGCACAGTGGCACTGTCAACGGGAAATTACTAAAATTTCAGACTAGAAGAGCACTTTGTAAGCGTCTCGCTGGGAACTGTTCACAAGAATAATAATAAAAAGCTAAATAGTAATTAATTTATATAATTTGCGTATAGTATCATGACACAGGGCACAAGTTTTCATTAATTAGAGGCTTCATTAGAACC
>JAEIIF010037535.1:0-12877 GCA_018874455.1 Drosophila trapezifrons
GAAATCACTTTAAATGGTGTCTAAAACTATGCTACAAAATGTGTCTTCGTAATAATAAACAAAATTCGCACGGAATTGGAGCATAAAATATTTTATTGCATACTTTTAGACACCTTTTAAAGTGATTTAAAATAAAATACGATTCTCCTCAATGGGCGATATAAGGACGACCCTGAATTCCAGCAGATTTACAAAACTTACCAGTCTGAAAGCAACAAGGCAATTTTGGAGTTCAAGTTCAGTTAATTGCTCTTACTGGATGCGAGGAGAATGCCGAGAAAAATGGGAAAAACATTAGAAGCCACCCAGAAGGAGTTCAAAGAGGCTCTCAAATCTTTTTTGGGTCGGATAGGATTAAGTGCTCATTTCCTGATGCAGAAGTCTAAGTATGAATATGATTATAACCTTGATTTGGATTTTAAAAACAATCAAAAATTAAATGTGTAAAGTAAACAAATGTGTTTGGTTATAATATATCAATAATAATAAATAATAATATTTTTTTATCTAAATAAGGAATTCCATATTCGGCTGCTTGTCATTTTCATCTAAGCCGTTTTCCGTTTAAGCCATTTTTATACCGTCCACTCCTTTGGCCCACTTTCGTAATTTTCTAACACTTGACGACGTCCGTAATCTGCTCTTTCACTTGCAAATGCTTTCATGGACGCATCGTGGCGTATACGCAATGTCATCATTCGCGCATTGCTCATACGCCGCACATTGTTGATGCCAGGACACGCATCTCGGCTAAAACCGGCAGCAGCTGCTTTCTGCACAATTTTCCGCCGTTTTTTCCCCCCTTTGTGCTTTTTAAGTGCGCAAAAATGAATAGCATTTTCAGGGAGGCAGCCAGCAGCTGAGCGATGTTTGCCATTGTTTGTCCAACTTTTAGTGCGAGTTGTGGGCTGGGGAAAATCAGGCAGAGCGGAAATGGTTTTCAAGTGTGCCAAATGCTTTTCCCGTTGTCCTATTTATGAACGAGTGAGCAATTATTGTAATTATGATTTTATGTGGATTTGCAGAACAAAAAAGTGGAGAGCCGCCACAACCGCAAACAATTTGCATCGAAATAGTGGAAATAGTGGAGTATTTCTGAAGGACTCAAAGGGGGGTTGGAAAGGCAATTTAAAATTAATATATGACACCAAGAATACATAGAATTTTAGGGAATATTTCAAGGAGACTTCTAGTTATAGTTAAATGAATAATAAAATTAAGGAAAACTAATAAACGGTCTGTACTTTTTGTAAATGCTACAAAAAATTCACAAAAGGCTAGAAATTAAAACAGAAAAATACAAATAAAAATAAAGAAGGATTTTATTTATAAGGTGGTATTATTTATCTCTTGCTGATTTCATTTATTCCTTTTGTTATCAAGTGCTTAAGGCTGACAATGGGTTAAAGCTTTACAGAGCAATGCAAGTGCGGGTGTGTGGGCGTGTGTTGTGTGGTTCTGTGTGTGAATAGCTCTACGTAGACATAAGTTTCCGGTGTGTTTTTAGGTTTTTGGTTTCTGGTTTCTGGTTTCTGGACATTCGCATTCATTATTACAAAACGAGAATAGCTAACATTTATTAATTACTTAGAACTACATAAGCTGTGCATGTGTTGCATGTGTGCCACCGCCGGCATCAGTTGCATCCGCTGTTGGGTGCCTCCTCTACTTGGCGTTGCCGTCGTCGTCGATCGACCTGAAGATGATGTCGTAGACATGGTCCACCAGCTTGGCCCACGTGGCCGCCTGGCTCTCGTCCAGACTGCAGGCAGCGGTCAAGACATCCAAGATCACGCCTTTCAGTTGCTGTAAGCAGATAAGAGCATTAAATTATAGATTAAGCTGCTTTTTATAAAGTAAATACTCTGAAAAGAGTGCAAATAGTCACTCAGAATATTTATGATCTGTGCCTTACATTGTACGACTCCTTGGAGATGGTCCGCGGTATGTGACTGACGGCTATCTTGGTCCAGATCTCGTCCAGTTTCTCCAGATCGCCATCCTGCCCGAGAACCTGGATGGACTCGTCAAACACTCGGATGATCCGGCCAGCATGCGCCCTGAAGCGAGCATTTCCCTAAGAAATAAATAACATTAAAAATAAAACCCAAAAGTAGACTTAAGTCAACTCACGGGCAGCTCCTCCATGGGAACATCGCGGAAGGGGAACTTCTCCAAGTTGGACGGATAGAGGTTGAAGAACTGCGTCAGTATCGCCGCTCCAGAATCTGTGGGTGTTGCCACGGGGATCTCCCAGGTCTTTTTGATCAATTGCACCTCATCGCTGTTCATTTTTATGCTCCGTTTTCCTCAGTTTTTTACTCTTTAACTCTCTCTCTTGCGCGGCTTTCAAGCTAAAAGAGTGGAGGGAAAAAATAGGGAAAATAAAATTAAGTCAATTTCGGTCGTTTTCTCTTCTGCGCTCAAATTGTAATTGAAATTGACAGTTTTACAATGTTGCTGGGCGGCCAGAGCAAAAAAATCAAAACAAGAGGCAGTAACAGTGGCTTATATAAATGTGCGCACAGCACGTGCTAAAAGTCAATGCCTTCGCAAACAGCAAAAATAACATCGTCATCATCATCGCCATCATCGTTATATCCAAACTGAAATTAACGTCTGTCAGTTAAGCCAAAGCTAAAGCCTAACACACCGCATGCCCCCAAACCCCAATTACTCATACAATTTTAAAGCATCAATCATGTTCTGGTGATGGCAGCGTGATTTGAGATGATTTTTTAAGGATTATAAGAGGTAAATACATTTTTAAAAGGGGTTTTTGTTATAAATAATTAAAGTACAGTTTGAGGGTTAAATAATAATATCAAAAGACTAGGAAGATGTGTAAATAAATGTATTTATATTAGGTGTGAACGAAATTAAGGGAATTTAAAATTGGTTTAAAGTTTTGAAACGTTTTTGGGTAATATATTTAGTTTTCTAATGAAGAAATTGCCTTGTTTTCCAGCATTTATCAATATTGTTGCCATTTTTATTAAGTTTCTGTTTAGCTTTTAGCTATGTTGCACAAAATAACTTAAAATTTATATTTTTACATTTTAAATATAAGCATAAACTTTACCTAATCCATCTTAGTGGTTATAAAGTAATTTAAATCATTTTCATCAATTTAAAAATTTTAAAACTATATAGAATGCATTTAAAAATCTAAAAAATATTTTATTTATATTAGAAATACAATTATTAGTACTATATTAACTATAGGCTTCTGCCAGGCCTGACCTGACCATCTCTCATCACCTCTCAGCCAGCAGCATGGTCTGGTCTCGAGTTCATTAGCTGACCCATCCTCCCCAGGCCCCAACCCGCAGTCCCCCGGATTCCCGATGGCAAAAATTATCAAGCCCCCTGTCTGTGCTCACCGGAGAAGTGCAGAGAATGGGAAAGGCATTGAGAATGACAGAGTGCGGGACAATTCTCCGAACGAAAAAGCGGAAATGTAAACAGAGAATAAATGTGAAAAAAAACAGATAATGTAGTAAATTCAAATACAAAATAAACCAAAATTTATGTGCGAAAAACAAATTAAACGCACATCAATCCGAAAGTGAAAAATAAATAATTATGACAACACAAAAACGAAGGCCGCAAGCAAATTTGAAACAAATTTTAACAACAACAACAGAAAAGTCAAATTGCCAATTCAAAAGTGGAAAATAAATATTTATGAGACCACAGGAAAATGCCCATTTAGCCAACGGAATTTGATGAATAATAAATAAAGTGGAATCTTTGCATTTAGCTTGTTCTGTCTTGAGTTTTCTGCTGCCACTTAATGACAGCCGAGGCATGGCCGAGGGGGAAAACAAAGACAACAGCAAAGCCAGGCCAAAGAAAAGTATTCTCTCTGCAAATATGAAAAGGAAGGAAAATACAAACTCAAAAGCTTATTAAAAATTTACCAACTGACAAACAGACAGACACAAGCCAGGGGGAGGCGGCGGCGGATAATAAACAGGCAGAAATGCCAGGAAAATGGACTCAAGTGCAGCCGCAGCAGGTGGCCGCCATGTTATTGTTGCCTTTCGCTGCGGTAAAAGCAG
The DNA here is from genome assembly GCA_018874455.1 of Drosophila trapezifrons. Taxonomy (NCBI): domain Eukaryota; kingdom Metazoa; phylum Arthropoda; class Insecta; order Diptera; family Drosophilidae; genus Drosophila; species Drosophila trapezifrons. The sequence goes on from JAEIIF010037535.1 coordinate 4,065, forward strand.
GGTGGGCGGTGCAGGCAAAGATCCCACTATAAGCACTATAAAAAATGTGCCATCTCTCCAGTAACCTTGTCTACAAGACCCCCCACGACCCCCTGCTCTCTCTCTCTCTCTCGGGGAGCACCATGTGAACTTGTTCCATGGCCGGGTAATATCCTTCGTGCCCAAATGGCCTGTGGCTTTTGCGGTTTGAAGTCTCGGCCTGTAAGTGTATAAGTGCTGTGTTTGTGTGTGTGCCTGTGAGTGTGTGTGTGTGTGTGTCTGTGTGTGTGCGCCTGCTGCAGTCAAGAGTGAAAAAAGGCAGCCACAAATCAAGCGTTGCCTTGTATCTGCACACTGTCAGAAAACTTGACTTTCTTTATCTTCAAATAAGTTGGATCAGAAATATACTTAAACATCCATATATCGAAAGGATATATTTCTCATCACAAACTAGCAAATAACTTTTTTTAAATCGCTTTTTCAGGCATCTAAAAGTATGCAATGATTCATGGTCTGGAAGTTGTCACAGATGTCACCGCGGGCTTAAAGTTTCCCCGTAACTTATGGTACATTTTTCCATTGGGTTTTTCTATATTTAAAACCCAATTTTATTGGTTTCCATCTATCAATCTTTTTTCCCTCTGCCTGAACGCGATTGCGAGTGTGTGTGCGGCAGAGTGTTGCCAGTAAGGACATTGAGCGCTTAATTAAATTAAGGCAAACTTGATGGACAGCTACTAGACAGCCAGCCGAAAGGGGCGTAGCTTGGTAGGCTGTCGGTTGGAGGGACAGGTGTGAAGGATGGTGCAGGTGGGGGCGGGTGGCAACGAGGCAGGTCAGGTGTTGCCAAAGTGCCTTGTACACAGGACTGTTTCGGTGTGTCTGTGTGTGGAGAGTGTACCTGTATATTTGTTTTGTGATGCTGCCACTCAAGTGTCGCCATGGATTCGGTTGCAATTCTCGCCTCCCTCCCGTCCCTCCCGCGGTCTGTGTATTTATTTTATGGAACTCAAAAACAACATTCTGTCGGTTGCCAAGTGCCAGGACGAGAAGTGCTGTGAACTCTCGAAATATGAACGCTGCTGGGGCTGTATAAACCACTTTAAAAACAATATTCAATGGCAGCAAGAGTTAGTGGCGTAACAAATTAAATGTAGAGAAATTTAAGCCTTTGAAATATAAATTGGATTTTCCACGTTTGGTACTTTTAGTCCTATAAATAATTTAAGTAGAGTTAGAGAGTTAAATAACAATATCAAAAGACTAGGAAGATGTGTAAATAAATGTATTTATATTAGGTGTGAATGGAATTAAGGGAATTTAAAATTGGTTTAAAGTTTTGAAACGTTTTTGGGATATTTATTTATTTTTCTAATGAAGAAATGGCCTTGTTTTTCAGCATTTATCAATATTGTAACCATTTTTATTAAGTTTCTGTTTAATTTCTTAGCTTTTTCGGAGTTTTAAGGACTTTAAAATCTGTAAACTTGTTTGACCCGCTTAAATAAAGTAATTTCCTTAATTTAGAGCCTCAATGCAAGTCCTTAACAACGTAAACATCATTTATGTCTAAATGGCCATCAAAATGTAAAGTTTTAAATATTAAAGAACCCCTTTAAAGTCCTTAAAATATAATACACAAAGATTAGCTCTGGCAATGGTTTTAGTTCTTTAAGGAAACCCTAACTTTAAGAGGTAAATAGTTGTAAAAATATACATAAATCAAATTTAGTTTAAATAATTAATAAAAGGCTTTTAAGTTCCTTAAATTTAATTCACGGAATTTAAGAACCTTAAATACTTCCTTTAAAAATTGATTTCTCTCCAGAGAACTATTTAAACCCTAATGACTTCAAAACAATAAATGATTCACTTTCGAGTCCCTTAAATGGCGTTTAAAGCCGCTGCCTGAATGCTGGATTCCCACAGTCGCTCACTCGAACACACACACACACGGATGCACATTCGTGGTGCTCATCACAGGACATTAAGGATAATGACTGCCACAACAACGAATGGTAATCACAAAAACAACAATAACAATCTGGTGCTGCTGCTTCTGCTGCTCGCCAGAGGCGACACTTGTTTGCAAGGACACCACAGAAATCCATAAATTCAAAGTCCGCCACTGTGCGCCTTTTTTTATGGTTTACTCGCCGGATATCGCCTGCGAACCGAGGCAAATTTAAATATATAAACATATATACACATATATACACATATATACACATATACTACGTATGGCTGGGTGGGAGAGGGGCACGCACGGAAAGAGCGTTAATCAGCTGTTGCCTGTTGAGCGCGGCAGATGCGGAAGAAAGAAGAAACGCAACGCGTATTTACAGTTCGTTTGCGTTTGCCGTGTGCTTTTATTCACCCAATTCTTTCATAATTCCGCTAGCGTTCCACTATCGTTCAATTGTTGCTCGCGCTTTCGTTATTCGTTATTCTTTATTTGTATTTGTTGTTTCCTGATCCCGCCTTTGCTGTATTTTGTTTACTATTTTTCCCTTTTTAATCGGTTTTTGCGTCAAGCACCAAACTATTAATTTTCGGGGACTTAAGTCCGCACGTTTCAAAAAAATCGAATATTTAATTGAGCAATTATTTTGAACCGCTTCTGTATTTGTTTACTATTTTTTTTTTATAATTTTTTTTTAATATTTTGCTGACGAACTTGATTTTTGCGCCCGGAGACCGAAGACCAAAAAACGGGACTGAAAGCACACGTTGCGTTTGCACTCGGTCGGTCTCAGAATTAGAGTTTTGTGCTCTCACAAAACGAAAGCTTACCTTTTAACTCGGTTTTTCACTCTCATAGCGCATTCTGTTAATCTAAGAAAATTTCACTCGGAAATTAAGAAAACTGAGTAATAGGGGGCGCTAATAGAAACTGGAAAATATGGGATCTTGTGAGATCTGTGTGCGAAAACTGACAATATTAGAAAAGAAAAAATGAAATTAAAAATAGTAAGATATTTATCTACAATTTTTTATTTTTTTGCATGTCCTGCTGATTTTTTTATGTAGTGGAAAACTCAAAGCATTGAAGCTAAAATGACAGTTTTTAGCGCCCCCGTTGGCCGTCTTTCTCATATAACAGCAGAGTGCAATTGAATTACAGTGGCGAGAGAATTTATGTTAGATGAGCGCTTTTTAGTTAAAAGCTGAGCACTGTCCAAGAATTGGTCTTTCGCTGGAGCGTAAGAGAGCTAGGTGCTCCCTATGCCGGCAAGGAAATGAGGAGAGAGAGAGCGCTTTTGAGTGCCCGCCAAAACCGCATTGAGCTAAAGCTGCCAGAGAACCCGAGATAGAGCGAGCCCCCACAGGGGCGTAGCTCAGAGGGTTTGCCACCTGTCCCCTTAATTGACATTCCGTTCAGGCAAAGCACACACCTTTGAAGACTTTACCTATAAGGCATTCCCATCTAATAATAAGTGCCAAATCGGACTGCACCTGGCGGCCAAACAGTCCAAAGCCGAAGAGGCATAAATGCCACCTGTGGACCTTTCAAGTTATAAAAAAAAGCCAATTCTAACGCAGGCTTTGACAAAGTTCTCTCTCAGAAGCTTAAGTTTGAAGTGGCGGAAAGCTTACGTAACTGTTTCAGCAGGTGCTTTTTTCAAAACTTAATAAAAATAAAAATAAACGTTGCAAAAACCTGCAAAAGTGATAATTTAATTAGTAAATGTTTCTTAGGAATTCACTGCTTCAACTTATATCGATTATTTTTTACTTATTATGAAAAATTTAATAGTTTTCTTATAGATTTGTAGACTTTTTTGTTATGCAAGATCTTTTTTACTATAAGAAATAAAACAAAAACCTAATTCACACAATGTTTACTGGCTTCAGCCTCAAGAGAAAGGTAAAACTTAGCAAAAACAATGGATACTGATGAAGAATATTAGCCATCATTCTAAACACGTGTAACTGCAAGCCTGGTCCCTGCCTTCAAAAAGATCTTTGTGTTTTTTCTCAAAAACTCGAGGTCTAGATTAAATTTTCATAATAAAAACCGACTATATCTAAGTTAAATTACGGACTTTAACAGTGAATTTAATTAGAAAATAGTCTAGTAATACTAGAAAACCGATTAAGCCCGTGCCAAATACTCTCGCAATCCCAGACAAGCAAGTACGCATTACCTTATCAATCGTATAATCGATGTGCTCTACTATTTTTATAACGTTTGCAATTCACTATCACCAACTGAACAGACCCCACCATTTGATACCTAATAATACCCGGGAAGCATACAGACCAGAGAAATAAACAAACAAACAAAGCCGATTCAATACAAAAATGATTCCATTCAAATATCACACCACACAATCCACACACGGAATTTGTTTATTGTACACTCATAGAGTCTGACAATTGGGGAGTGTAATCAGCCCAATTAAAAGTATTTGCATCTACAGATACGATAGAACAGAACACTAGATTCCAATTGACACTCACGGGTGCGTTCTGATTAAATGCCGAGCCACTGTACACGACGCCGTTAAAATTCAAACTGAACAGAATTCCTGACCCACGCCGGCCTTATAAGCGATTCCCGAACCGACGCCCGAACTGGTAATCTTCGGTTACTATCTATGAAGACGAAACCGAGGCACTTCGACAGATGCGGGAACTTGGGGTCGTGTTAGGTGAAAGTATACATTGGTATTGTCTGAATATTTCCCCAGTTGGGCTGAATATTGCGTGAGGATGGTCTTGGACAGTTTAAAACATAATTAATGCACTAATCAATGGAACGAACACGCGCTCCGAGCCGTGGCGCTGATCGAAGCTCCAGAAATTCTTGGAACGAAAGAGGAACAGGTTCCAGTTGTATTTCCAGATAGATCAGCCATAAAGAAAAGTTTGAAATGAAAATGTTGTCTGCATAGTTTAATTAAGCTAATTATTACCCCAAAAATACTAAACGAAGCTATAAATTACACCAGAATCTTAGTTATTTGCTCATTAATGGAATTGTTTACATTCAGCTTAAAGATTATTCATAGAGAGATAGAAAGGTCAAGATTATTTTGGTATACATTTATTAAATATATATTATAGATGTGAAACAAACACAATAATAGATGGAAAAATTCTAGGTACATTACTTAATGATCTAAAATTATAGAGAGATTTATATTTTAGAAGATCTCCCATATTTCTGTCATATTCATTATGATTTTATTTGATTTTCGTTTTATGACATTATAAAATCACCTCCAATGACAGTACACAGTATATTCAAGTGAAAATCAAACGATTGGGGAATAAAAGCAAATAATAATCATAGCTATGGAAAATCAAACAAATACAAAATGTAAATTTGCAGTCTATCACAATTTAATTTTTCCTATATTCTCAAGAGCCCTATTTGTGTTTACATTATTAATCATTTCCCTTACAGGGTGCTTCGAATGCCTATTAAATTGTTGCCATAACTATTAAATAATTTGCAAACAGGCGACAATTTGTTACCTGTGCCAATTATTATTATTCTCGTGTCAAGCCATTAATTTATCTTTACTTTGGGGTTACTTTAACGATAATTAAAGTTTTGCATGTTGCACAAGTATTAAGCGTACGTTTCTCACTCTAACAATAATTATATAATTATAATTAATTTTTAATTAAATTGTGCGATATTAAGTTCTAGTCATTTGGAAGTTGTGATGGCTGTAGTTTAGCATAAAACGGATATAAAAAGTAATACAAAAAATTCATTGACAAATCTTGCTTTCACACTTATTCTTTAATTGTTCAATTATGCAACATTTTGTATCAAAATGTATATATTCATAGTGTTTCTTGTCACGTCACAGCTTCCTGTTGGTTGCTTTTTGCACGACGGACTATTGTTTAGGCCCCATTTGGGCGTAATTAAATTGCTGTCGAGACGGCAATACAAATGACGCGATATTTGGTCAAACAAACAAATTGATAATTGCGTGATTAAATTATTTGCTTTAGTCTTCCCAACTGACATATTTTAGTCACGTGTCTTGCGAATTATTAATAAGTATAAACGGAATTATTTGAATGGCCACAACTAGCTTCTAAGTTGCCAACTGCCATATTTCGGGGGAATAGGATCGATTTGCTGAATAAAAGTTGTGAAAAACTCTTTTATATATTAAACTTAATTATGTTACATTACATTAATTAATTTTAAATAATATTTAAGCGAGAAAATATATAATATAGAAATATTATAATGATAATAAATAACTAAAACCTTTTTAATCTTTAAGAAAAGGAATCTTTCAATAATCCTAGATTCTTAAAATAAGAGAAATATTGTACTTACTGCAATTAGTTCGTTAAAATCTCAACTGCATTACAATATCACACGAATCCGCTAAATATAATAGAACCCTATGAAGTCATACCTCAATAAATTCACAAATTATTCCAACTTTAAAGATTCCCACGTCTCTCTTAAGCTCTTTAACTCTCTTTAACATAAAATTTGCTTTATGCCAAGTGCCATATGTTATAATATTTAATTTTATTTGATGAAACTCCGGCTTCAGTAAATATAAACACAGAGCAAGTGGGGGCAATGAGTCCGCTCCTGGGCAGCAACAATAACAACAAACGGCTGGCGAAGCAAACGGCGAAAACAAACAGCAGATGATCCCCAAGAGAGCGGGGAATGCCCGAGAGAAAAAGAATAAGAGCGGGAATGCCAGAGTTTTATCCACTTTTCGGGGGCCCTGCTCACAAGCACACATGCTCACATGCTCACCTATTCAGCGAGAGCTGATCCAAGTTGGAGCAGTCCGTTTAGTGCCCACTTGACCGCGGACGCGTTCGGAGTAACCAGATTAACAGCGATCAGCGGAGAAGAGCAGAGAACTTGCGGAAGTTCGGGCCAAGATAAACAGCCAAGAAGAGCGGGCTCAAACAAAGACGCAAAAAACAAATGTTTGCCTAATTGCCATTAGATAATTAGATAATTCCGCCATGAACGCAGTGCAGCCGCAAACAAACAACAACAACAGCAGCAACATCGACAGCGACAAATGCCAGAAGCTGAAGAGATTCGTGATCGTCGGCCTGCTGGTCACCATTGGCATCTTGAGTTGGCACTTCTACGGTGAGCAGGCACTCTCTTTGCAAAGAGAAGGGGTTGCCAATTGTATGTTCGCCCTCTCTCTTAGAGTACTTCCACAGCAAGCCGCTGCCCAGAGCGCCCGACGATGTTTTGACCCTCTCCAAGAATCTCTACGCCGAGGAGACCGAGGTCAGTCCGTATCTCTACAAAGTGAATCTCCAGGGGAAGACCACCTCGGGGGCCCACGATGACCGGGCCCCAAGGAAGTGAGTGTAACTTGATTAAGTTAATTATTTTAAATTAAACTACAATCATTTGCAGTCTCTTTGAATTGCATCTGGATTTGCTGGTCAGAGATGCCAACTCCACGACTGCCCTGCTCATGCGTCTCTTCGACAACTACGAGCTGGATGTGGGCGTGGCCGATGTCTCTACGCCGGAGCACCTGCAGGAGCAGCATGACTTCCTCAGGACGGTGATGAACACCCGGGCGATGAAGCTGACCATGCGCTATCTGGTTAACAAGGGTAAGGTGGCCCTAAGTCCTCGCCTGAAGCCTACTTAAGCTCCTGTTTCCTCCAGACATTGTGAGCACTGAGTACGACGATCAGCTGCGCCTGCTGCAGGATCTGTGGTTCACACCCTACTCCCGGGGTCGCGGCATCGTGGGCAGCTCCAGCTTCGAGCATGTCTTCATGGCCGAGCTTCGCGATCAGAAGGTCCTGGGGCTGCACAACTGGCTCTACTTTGCCGACCAGGAGCAGCGAGGCAATGTGGACTACAAGGGCTGGTTGAGTCACCAGGAAATGGGAAAGGTAGGAGGTCTAGCGGGATTCTGGAGATAACAAGTAAAAATCTGTGATATTTCCCAGCCCAACCAAATGCTGCTCAGCTTTCGCCACACATTCCACAGCATCCGGAAGCCGGTCAACAGCTTCTTTGTGGGCACCTCGCCCGAGCTGGAGCTGAGCCTGTACACCGCCTGCTTCCTGACCACGGCGGAGGAGGAGCCCTGTCACATCCAGCTGGGCCGAGCCCGTGCCACCATAGTCTCGCACGGCTGGAACTGGAATGGGATGCGCCTGATAGCCACCGCTTATCCCGACGGCTCCTAAGTCATCCCCATCTCCAACCCCATCCCTCGACTCAATAAAACTATAGTTACATTCGTGGCGCAGAGCTACCTCATCGGAAACGCAAAACGCAAAGCTCCAAAGTCAAAGTCAAGTTCATTTTATTTCGGCACTTTATGAGTACGCCTGGCCTGGTTGTCGCTGGCAATTGACGAGCCCGTCAGTCAGGACATGAAGAATGTCCGCCAGGATGTCCTGGCTGCCGCCCATCGTTCGAGTTGTTTTGACAGCGTTGCGTGGCCTTACATCATGGAGTTGTTTATTAGTTCCAACATTAATAGTTATTACTGGCGGAAATTAAGCAAGTGGAAAAGTCAATTATTGCGAAAGTGTTTGCCAAGTTTAAGTGACTGCGACGTTCAAGTATTATACATTCATCCTTTACTCAAATCGATTCCTCCCTTAATCTATCATCGTATCCTATGGACTTTTATTAATAATATTATAAATAAACCATGAACATTCCTAATAGTGTTATGATACTGTATTAAAAACTTCATTAATTAGAGAGGCCTTGACATAGGATTTTACGTAAGTGGGAGCAAGACAACTCTATACGCACTTTCAATGAGAGATTAATACATTAATTGATGTACAGAAACCATAGGATTTTACGTAAGTGCGAGCAAGACGACTCT
>JAEIIF010037565.1:0-14419 GCA_018874455.1 Drosophila trapezifrons
GCAAACTGCAAGGGTATTCAAACTTCGGTTTACCGAAGTTAGCTTCCTTTCTTGTTTTTAAATGTTTTTAGTTTCGAATAAATATACAACACTAGAAAATCCTATCTAAGTCTAGCTAAACATATAATATTGTTGATATATTTGCACCAATTTATTGACAGAAGTAATGTAATTTAACAAACTAGTTGAGAATGTTCAAGATATCACTTTGAATTTTTCTTAAAAAGTTACAAGTTTTCTTTTTTAATTTGTTATTTACCAACCCACTCTCGAAAAAGTGTCGCTGTGTACTTTTGGGTTATTGTGGATGTCTGGGTGTGCTTGTTAGCATAAGCGTAAGAGTGGTTGCGGTTGGTTGGCTGAGGAAGGAGTTGCGAATGTTGTAAGCAGTTTTATTGTCGGAGTCCATTAATAAATAATGCCGAAAATCAATAGAATGACCCCTTGCGATTGCCATTTTTACGGCCGCCACCGCGGATTTCATACTGCAGTCGTCGGCTGAACAGTGCGTGTGTGTGCGGTTCACTGTATTTTGTGGTCCAATCTTGGTAATTGCAATTACAATCCACTTTGGCCAGCCGCGATTATTGCAATCAATTTGTTGTGTTTATTACGGCCAGTTCACGGTTACTGCAGCAACAGTAACAGTAACCAGCGCCATCTCCGAAACTATCCCGTACTGCACACTCACTTTTGCTTTTGGCTGGCTGCTTGTTGTGCTTCTCTGTTGACTTGGTTTACGCGCGCGGGCCAGAACGAGATGACGTCGCCTCGTGAGTTTCGTAAACGTGTTTTTGTTAGGGCCCAGACGATGGATGACGCGAACTTGGTCGGATTCCAAACACGTCCGATTCGCAGCAGCAGCGGTTACGTACTGACTTGGTTTTGGAACGGAACTCGGAGCCAGTCGGAGCCGAAGTAACCAATCACGAAGTAGAAAGCGGAGCCGACAAGTATGCGGTGCGGTGGGTCAGTTACTTTTAAGGAAATTATGAAACTGACAGCACCTATACTTTTATTTGAATTAAATAAATAGTTCAATAATAAAGAACACAAAATAATTAAACCTTTTTCTATTACCGGAATGGCCACCATGAAATTTTATAGGAAAACTGAATTTCAATTTTGAATCTCGATAAATTAAATACTGGTTCAATCAGTGTTGGTAAGTTTTATCGATAGACTGACAATAACGGTAAACGAATGCGATGAGCGCGCAACGTTTAAAAACCGCAGCCTAGTGAAACGTTTTTCCCAAAATAAAATGTTATCAATTTCAAAAAATTATAATTAACTTTGTGTTTACTTATGTACTAAAACCACAATTTGCACCATAACAACAAACAATTTGGTTAAATGCTGTATTTTTATGAGTTTCTTGTTTCAAAGCATTCGTTTTGTGATTTTATAATGTGTCAATATACATAAGTAGTTCTTAAGACATCTTAGGGACACCAACATTTAAAACATATATTTTTTTTTTAATATGGCTTTAAAATGATATATGTACATATGTACCTAATATTTCAGTGAATATTGTAGTTTCTTGAATGAAAAGGTATGCTGGCCACCACCTTCCAATATTCGTAAAGCCACAAGTTGGTTTGGCCCCTTTTTAATTTTATCATTTTTCATTTGCATTTGCATTAACTTTTCTTATTTAATTGATTTATTATTAATTATTAAAATCGGTGTTGCTTCAGAAATCGCTAGAGAATTCGCTTAGAAATTTCCACCGAGCCATAAATCTTTGAACGATTTCCTTTTGGTTTAGCATGGACACCAACCTTTATGGTATTGGGTGCCAAGGACTGAAACTTTCCATGATTAGATCACCAGGGTTTTAACTTCAACTTTCTACACTGAAAAAACAAATTAAATTTAAATAAACTAACCGAAAAAAATATTTTTTTTAGATATTAATTTACAACACAACAATAACATTAACAAGAAAAATAAAAAATTTTAGTCGAAACATCTAACATTTTGCTAGCAATGTAGATTTTTCGACCATTCAACAACATTCGGATTAGCGAATTAACAGTAAAGCCTATGAAAGTGTTGTTGCTAAGCTCAACGAAGGCGTGGAGACTAGCCCACTGTACAACCTTCTGTAGCAGGAAATAATATAATTTTGTATGGAAATCCAAAAGGTATACATTTATTGTGTCTAAGTAGTTTGGTGATTCTCTAGAGGAAGGCTCTGTCCACGCTGCATAGGTCATCGCCGCTGTCGTGACTCGGTGTCTCCGTGACCTGTTCCCGTGGCCTCCTTCCGGATCGTTTGCATCTTTGTGATTGCCTCGAACAGGACTTTTCCGAGCCGTAGATCTTGCGGAGCTGGTCCAGCTTGGCCTCTGCATCTGCCACAGAGCATTCGGACTTCTTCTTCCGCCGTTGCCGGCTGCCCTCGCAGGAGTGGCTCATACCCTCACTCCGGCAGCTGTGGCTCAGTTTTCCCACCTCCGGTCCCCAGAACGTGGGACCTTCGAGGAGCAGGGGAGCGGATTTCACCCGGTTTCGCATCATCTCCATATGGAGCTCGTATTGTCTCTCCTGCAGGGCTTGCTCCGCTTTCCGAGTGGCCAACCGGATGGATAACAGGGCCTTGTGGGATTCGCTGAGGGAAGGAATCAAGCAGAAAATGTTAAGAATTTGGAATCTGAACTAGGACCAAGGATTGTTTTACTCACTTCAAGGACAACGACTTCCAGGCCGGCGTCTTTCGCACCTCCCAATCGAATTGCGGGCGAGGATCGTGATAAGTACAGTTGTTCTTTAACTCCCTAACCTTCTTTTTGGAAACTTCAGCTCTCAAGGTAGCCGCCAGATTGGGACGCGCCACCGGGTGTAAAGGAGATACACCGGGCGATCGTCGCTGAAGCGGCTCCTCGGCCAAATCGAACATGCTCAGCGATGGCAGTGGCGTCTCCTCCACTTGCTTGCATACTGGCTTTGGTTTTCTACCCCGGCCGCGTCTTCCTCTGCCCCTGCCGACTGTGGATGCACTACTGCTCCGCTTCGAGGAGGTGGTGGGTGATTGTATTAGAATTTTGGGCGCGTGCTCCTCCTTGCTGGTGGGGAAGTAGTTGCTGAGTTTGGGTTGAGCGGATTTTAGAGGCGATTTCAGAGGATGCGATTCCGTGACAGTTCCTCCGATATCATTGACACTGAAGCACCTACGGAGCATCTCCCTGCGGCACTTGGCCCGTTCCGCCGTGTGCTGGCCAGGATTAGCAGGCATCTGACAACGGGCAGGGGGTTGGCTGTGAGTCTGCGTCTGTGTCCCATTGCTGCTGGTGGTCTTGGATCTCCGGAACTCCGCCTCAAAACTCTTGAGGGATCTCTTGAAGTCAGCCACCTCCACAGCATAGTCCTCCTTGAAACTCTTCAGTCGGCTCAAATCCCTGAGGCACTTGTCGTACTCCTCGCTCAGGCAACTGGAACTAGGGGTATGCAATACGGCAGGCGTCACACAGCGATCCTGGGGGTCAGGGGTCACGGCTGCTAAGGGTGGTGGATGAACTGGGGCCAGCACCAGGGGGGGCTTTTTCATCTTCTTGCCCTTTGCTGATCGCTTTTTGGACTTGCCATGACCCAAGATGCTGCTGCTGGCACTGGTACATCGCTCTCGAGCGGGAGCTGTAGCCGGAGCTGGTCGAGGATCCGAAGCAGCACCTGGCTGAGACCGCAGTTCCCGGCTGGTGCTGCGCAAAGTCTCCAACGTGGAGGAGAACTCCGCCTGGTGCAGGTGCCTCACATCACAGTAGTCTGGAAATAAAGGAATTCGTTATGTTGTCATTAGCATGATTAGCATATTATTAGAAACTGGTCGCTTCTATCCCTAGCATCCCTTAGCAGCCCAAGTGAACCCAATTGTTATATTTTTTAATAAATGTATGTCAAAGGTTAAACTAATAGCCTTGTTTTAAAGTAAAGCAATCAGTACTTGGCTAGATTTTCTCATCTATCAAACTCACCAGGTATACTGTCGTAAAACTTGGCCAGAGACCTAATACCCATCTGGCTGCTCCAGGCAGGCGTCTCCGGTAAAACAGTGGAAGCGTTATCTGACGGCTTCTTTCCTCCCAGCGAGCAGAGCTTCGGGCGATTGTAGGTCGGAGCTGGACAGTTGTTGCACGGATCAATGGGCACCTTAACACAAGAGTTAAGATAGTGCGAGCTCATACTGCCACGGGCGGAAGTGCGAGAAACCTGAACACTGGGCTGGCTGGAAAATTGTTGTAAACGCGCTTTATCAATACCGAGCACTATTTTGAGTTGTTGCCAGCGGTTACCTCGCACTGTTTGTTTTTGTGCACTTCCGTTTTGGGCACACCATTCGTCAGGTCACACACTAGATGTCCTGGTTTCGGATGCACTTCCTCCGCGCAGCCGCAGGGCTCAGTCTAGATGTTGGCAAATTGCCTATAAATTATAATCTTCGACCTAGAAAAGTATGTATTAAGAGACTTGATCGGCATCATCAGGCGAGTTGATTTAGCTATTCGTCTGTTGAATAACACATCGATCTTATAGACTGAGTTAAGTTAAATACAGAGTGTACATTTTTTAAGCATCGGCATGTCAATTTCCGTTCAAAGACAGCATAGGAACCTCATACAAGACCAATAGCCTTAAGTTTCTTGAAAAAGTACATTTTGCGGGCCGGGTATCTCAAATTCGAGCACACTCGACTGTAGCTTTCTTACTTGTTATAACAATATTACACAGATTTGTTGCATTTCTAGCTGTTTTGCGAATCACTGACACTTAGACTCACAAAAACAACCCCCAAATAGTTGCGTGCCAATCACACGAGGAACATTACCATTTTTAAGCATATATTTTCACCTGTAGCAAAAATAGGTCAAAGTTAAACAGTCAAGCGTTGTAAACTGTAATAAAAATAGGTTGAAGACATGGATGTACATATGCATAAAATATTAAGAGGTGTAAAAATGATTTTTACAACGAGACAAAATTAAAATTGTGCGAAATTACATAATTATAGTCTATTTAAAGTAATTTGCTGTTAGTTAAATATTTAAAATGTCGCATATAAAAGCACGTGAAAGTGGAGCTTTTGTTGTGCTTTTAAGACCAGACTTGGTGACCCTTTTTTTGAGTACCTAGTTTGTTCAGGACCCATTTAGAGCTTAATTATTGTGACAGCAGAGCTTTTAAGGTCCTTTGTGAATTGTTTCTTGAGTTTGTTGCATATAATAAGAGTGATAACCAGAAAAATACCGAAATATTAAAATTTGTTATTACAATCAAATAAATGCATTTTACTTTAACACATCTGATCGTCGCAACTAGTTCCCTATACCTTTAACACAAGAAAAATATGCCAATTTGCCCAAAACTCAGAATTTCGAAATGCAGTCCTAGTATAAACGGGGCAATATAAGGTTCTTTGACGTCCTATGGGGGGATTTTAGGGGGCTAAAATATTTAGGGGGAAAGCTTAGGGGTTTTTCGGAACTATATTATTTAAATGTTTCTTACAAAACATGTTGGGTGTTCCCTATACGTCTAACTGACAAACTATCGCCAAATTACTAAAACTATCGCCGATATATTTACACGTATAGGGAACGACCCAAAAGAGTCGGCTGCTAAATGTTCAAACAAAAACCCAATCGCAAGCCTCGGATATACCTTTTGCATTCTTGTTATTTATCTTTAATGACTTTAAACTGTCAAACCTACCAGATAGACGTATAGGGAACACCCCATTTAATTTAGGATTATTTAGGGGGAAATCTCGACTGTTTGGGATTTTGTAGTGGGACAGCAAAATTTGTATCTGGTAACACTGCTGGCCATCTAACTCGCCAAAAACCAACAAACAGTTCGGCGGAATTCACCAGCGCACCAAAAACAGCTAAAAAAAAAAAGAAACAGTCGATTCACCTGTGCGCGACTTGTGCAAACGTCATTGCGAACCGTTTGAAATCGGGGAATATTACGGCGGTGAGAGGAGAGCTGAGGCAAGCACAGATATAAACTGGCAAACATGAGGCTGTTCGCGGCAGCAACAGTTGCGCTTGTATTACTTCTGGGCCAAGCAGCTGGCGAGGAGCTGACGGAGGAGCGTGAGGTGAGTGTTGTTTTGTTATGATTCAGCAACGCGACACTTTCGACATCTAATGCTTGTGCGGAACCTAACGAAATCCCCTTGAAGTCACTAAAGCTTGATAGCCAGGATATGCGGTTGGGATAACGGTCCACCATTAGGCGATAAATATGCAATTTTACGGTTAACTATCTCCTCACCCTGCTTGCCACACACACACATGTACTTACACGGATTATTACACCCACAGCTACACCTGCCTATATCACCTATACTCACACACACGTACGCCATATTGGCTGACGGGCCATTGTTTGTTCTCGTTTTTAGTAGCTTTGATTAGGTTTATTGTGTCTGTGCCGCTAGCCTTTGTTTACTCAGTCGTTTTCCTATCGCCGTGACCGATAGAACCCATTGATGATATGATCCTCCTCCTACCCTAGTGCTTTTTTTGCAACTGTTTTCTTATCTGCGCTTTTTAATGGGTCGTCTCACCAGGCTGTTTACAGTTCCTTTGTTGTGCGCTGAAATTGCGTTTCAATTTGCGACTTTCATGTGCCTTTTCATAGCACACCGGACCTGGAAATTTAAATTTGTCGAGTGAGAATTTTTCGCTGCCTCTGTCACGGGGTGTTTTACCCTATTGAAACCCCTGTACTTGGACTTTAAATCAATTTTGTTTAATATTGTTTATACGGCGAAATAATGTGGCCATACAAAGAAATAACTCGAAGGAGTGTGGCTTCATCCCTTTCCTGGAAATTCCACCCTCAATATTAACCTTTAACCCTTCTTTTGATTCTTGTAAAAATATTTTGCCCAATCATTGAAATTGCTTCTAAAGTATTTTCGATTTGGGTTTACTTTTGTTTGCGATAAATTCCTTAAAGATATTTTAAATTAACATGAATTGTCTATTTGTATTTTCATTATTTGAGCAAATAAAAGTGTATTTAAGTGCACATTTTCAAAAGGAATACTTTGTAAATAAGCTAATTTATCTGAAAATCTGTCTGTGCTTTTTTGTGACTAATAAATAGCAATCTCAAATGGCAGTCATAAGTGATAATTTACGGGAATAGAAATATATACTGTTAACGAGTATATAGTGACTTTATGGGCAGACTAACATTTAATTTCCTGAAAGCTTTTGTTTTAATGATCTATTGTAATCAAAGATTTATTATGATCGCGATGATTCTATTCTATGATCTCTATTTTGTATAAAATCGTGTTTAGCTTGTTCAAATCATCTATTAATTGTTAGTTTTAACAAGCTCACTAATAAAACACATCCAATTACTCAATTACACTTACTTCTCTAATAGATGAGCTGATATTTATTATGGTTACGATACGTTCAAACTGTTTCCCAAACCCCGTCGACTCTACTAGAAATATGACGAAATCGGTCAGCGAAGATGAGCTCTCATAATTGATGATATCAACTTAAATAAATAATTCCGAGAAATCGTCGCAAATTTATGAGCACACACTACTGCGAGAACCTGAACACAGATTCCAAATTGTGATTAACTGTTCAATAATTCAGAAGGGGAACAGATTTCAATTTAAATAAATTAAATTTTCTGTTTGTGATACTCCTCTAGTCCTCTGCCACCCCTTAGACCAACGAAACCCCCGAATGCCACAAAGTAATGTGCCAGATTAATGACTGAAGAGCACCGCCTGCTGCTGCTGCTGCTTCTGCCCCCTTTGCCCCCATTAAGAGAACTTGGCTAGCCTTTGGGCCGATGCCATTTGGAGCAGCGTCATCAATATCAATTAAATTGCCGGCAGAGGGGCAGCATGGCAAAAACGAAAACCAGAAAAAAATCTCACCGTATTCATCATACTCCCGCAAACAAAAATATTTGTATATGCAAATAATTAAATATAACGTAAAAAGGACTCAACGAGTTAAAGCCACAGCCGGCGCGTTTCTGTTGGGTGGCGAAAGTGCAGGGCATTTTGAATTATTTACCGAGTCGCATTCCAAATGTTGAATTTTAATTTGACGCATGCCGCAATCGAAATGAAAATAACTTTAAATAAATCGAGCTAAATGATGTCTTTGCACAACTCGAATGGATGATACCCATAGGTTGGCCCTCAAGGGATATATGTTACTTCTGAGTTACACAAGATAATCGTAAAAAGACTTTGGAGCTACTAAACATTAAAACAGGGTATTGAATAAAAAACCCACTTCAAAATACTTTGTATTTCTAGCTAATGCATTCGAAAATGCTTATGTGTTATATTTATTAACATTAAATTTATCATCGATTGAGTTCGCAAGAGGACGTCCCGAATCACTAAAACTACACAAAAGGCCTTTTCACTTTGTGTGCAGTGTACAAGCAAAGCGGCAACAACAGTTTATAAGTTCCGTTCAGTAACGAACGAGAGAGTTTCTTTTTAAACTGCAATCTGAGAGAGCTTTTACATTATCTCTCCGACCACAATTAAATCACACGAGAAATATTCCTGGGAGCAGAACTTAAAGAATATTGGGGTTTATCCTGAGCCCCGGTGAAAACTAATATTACCAGAGTTACAGTAAAAAAGATTTTGAGAAAGTCACTTTTAACTTTTAAATGTCTTCCAACTTATAAGTATCTACGAGAATATATAGTGTCCCCAAATTATTAGCGATTGAGAGGTATAAACAAAAGGGGAAAAGGAGCGTCGAAACACGCACACGAGACTAGGAAGAACACATGGGTAAAATTTGCATAAATGAATATTATTGCGGAACTATGTGCGCGGATATGGCCGCACACCCTCGAATACATTCGCGCAAATATTTATATGTACATACTTAGCAGTATAATATATACGTATATTCATTCAGTCAAGTCAGCGGCAAGATTGGCAGAAAACTTGCTGCCAGATTATGGCCACTATTGTCTCACAAATATCTGTCAGCGGGCTGAATGGAGTAGAGTGGTTGGAGGGGTTTTTGCTGTCATTTAGGAAATCAAATCGGATGATTCACATCCCACATAAACAAAAGAAGAGAAAAAAGCGGAGGAGAGGGTTGGGACAAATGTGAATCTATCGATGTCTCTGCAAGGCAATGGCGTGTGGTTGTCAAATGCGAAATCTCCTTTCTAGCTCTTAGCTTTTGACTTTATGCAAATCAGCCACTGAATTTGCTGACTCCGACAGCCTGCGAGCTAGTCCACCCATCGATCCATCCATTTGTCTGGCGCGTCCTTTGGATAATTTTGAGCATGATTTGCCTTCTATTAGAAATGCCAAAGGAAATTACGCCATTGAACCCACTAAATGGTTTGGCCAGCCCAAGACAACGAGATCCAATCACTACCACCCCAGCTCACGCCCCCCAATCCGAGTACGAGTTCGAGTCCCGATCCCAATACCCCATCATCGGTGACGGAGAAGGCGCAAATTAGCACCCAGGGGAGCTGTGAAGGCAAAGTTTATAATGAGCTTGGCCAAATGGGTGGCCAATCTGAGGATAAATGCGACGTGAGGGACGTGTGTGCCAGTGTGTCGTCGCCATTGTCTGATTGGAAATTTAAGCAGGCAGGCCTAGTGCTGTCATATGAGCTGGTTTTGTATATTATTACAAAAAATATGAAAAAGCACTGGAAATTTGGACAAAAAATTTATATATTTAATTATATTTGCAAAAAAATAAATCAGGAATTAGTATTAAAATAATATACAAATTATTTTTGTTCTACAAATTTAACAGGCGATAATAATAATAATACTATCTAAGATAGATATTTCTAAGATATAGCAACATATATACATAGCTCCCAGCCAAGTAACCTCATCAAGTTATACTTTGGCTGACTGATTAAACCCCAAATTTTACGTGGTTTTCCGCTGAATTCGTACTTGAGAATTTTAAGTGCACTGCCTGCCATGCATGATCCCATACAAGTGGCAACACAAATTTAATTCAAATGTTGCCACATCAGTCTCTTTAAAACTTGTTTCCGAGTTATCGTCTTGTTGTAAACACTCATTTATATTCCGGTTATATTTCAAAGAAAAATATTTCACTTCATGTTAACCAGAAAGTTTGCAAAATATCCAATATCATTATTCAGTTTACAAAATATTCTTTATAATCCTTTTACCTTTTCCTTTTTCGAATTTCGAAATGCCAACACTGGGAAATTGTGGCGGGTGTGAGGCAACTCAGACTGCGATGGTTAATGCAAAAGCTTAAAACTATGAGTGGTATGGTTGGGGGTCGGAGGTTAACTCCTATCTATCGACTGCGTGGGTTGGGACTTCATGCCCAGCATAACGTCGGGTTGCCGAAGCGATGGGTGGAGCTGCAGGTGTATTGATGGCAGATAGCAGATAACACTGAACAAATCTACTATCATTCCAAAGATGCTTGCGTGAATCGTGGTCGGAATTTAAAATTTAAGCTCCGTTTATTAGTTAGTGCAAGCTGTGTGGAGTGTTCCAAATCAGCACAAAAACTGCACGCAACTCAATTGTGGCAAACAATACAAACCCCAAGCATATTTTAAATTCTGGTTGATGTCCAGGCAAGCGAGGAGGAATGGTTAAAAATAAGAAAGAACAGAGTCACTTTGCAGCCGACTGAAAATTTGTAAATATAGCCCTTGAAAAAGCGTATATATGATATATCACACTATTTATTGATGCTACATAGTTGATGATAGATAAATAAAAACCAAATTCCACTGCAATATTTTTAAATTGCATGACGACGAAACAAAGTAAATATTAGAAAAAATGCGTGCATTGCTGGTGTGTAATGATTGCGATTCAAATAAAAATAAATACAAAATCATTTGAGTATAAATGGCAAGTTGATGGAAAAGATTGTTGTTAATGCATTACAACTACCAAAAAAGTGTAATGTTTAAACTTTAATAATTTTTTTACAAACCAGTGTTTGTCAATAATTATAAACATTTTTCTATATTCTGCTTTACCATTATAATCTTCACCTATAATGATGATTTACGAAATATGAAGAGGGATCAAAGGAATATTTAATAGCAAATCCTTTAATAATCAAGGGAAACTTGAGTATGTTAAGGGCAACCGCATTAATGTTATCAGCATAACTTCCGATTAAAAACTGGAACTGGAATTATTGAACTTGATTTAATTCGTTGAAACATAAACAAAATAACGTATTACTAAAAACTCGCATTTTCTCACGAAATTTTAGTAAATACCTTTTAAGATGTGCTAACCTAGAAAGCCTTCCCAAATGAGATTCAGTTGGCGCAGCTCCTCGTCTGAGGGAAGCCCCCCTGCCAAGGTTAATGTCTTTATTAACACAAAAACACGCGCCAAACGTGCGCATCTCAAAGCCCAAAAGTGCGGCGTCTTGACCTTGGAGACAAGTGTGTTGCACAACACTGAGAGCGGCTGAAACTTAGATTCCATCCCAGATTCGGAGCCAAGAAACCATTTCCGAACGGTTTTGAACAATACCGGTTTGCGGATTTCAGGGTGGGGACCGAGAGCAGGCCGTGCGTAAGTGGATTTCAAAATGTTAATGGGCTGCGTGGAAAAATTAAGTCACCAATGACAAAATCGGGCAGCAGCTTTCCGCTGTTGCTGCTGCTGCTGCTGCTGCTGTCGTTGCATTTATTTGTACGCCGAGCGAGCCAATCACTTTAATTAAACTTTAATTAAAAACAACACAAGCCAAATTGGCAATTTGGCGCAGCGACTGCACTGCGACGTCACGTTTGCTCGTTGATGTTTCCGTTGATTCAATTAAAGTTTTTCAACACTACTTAATGCGCAACACCCAGCTCTTTTCGAGAGCGCCCTGCTTTTAATATTTCCCCAACTGTGTTTACACTGGCAAATTTTGTGTTTATTCCCGAGAGTTCAGTAAGCCACGGCCTGCAACACGAGGGGCTTATGGTGTTGCAGTGTTGTGTTTGCACAGGATCAGCGCATTGCGTGATTGATAGCAAGTGTGCCGGAAAATACACATACCAAAATATACACATTAAGAGGAGGCTCTTCCATTTTATTTATGCTGTCTGGATCCATCGAGTTACTCGGTCCAAATGACACTAATCCTATTATGCGATTCCCATCCAAC
Organism: Drosophila trapezifrons; assembly: GCA_018874455.1. Taxonomy (NCBI): domain Eukaryota; kingdom Metazoa; phylum Arthropoda; class Insecta; order Diptera; family Drosophilidae; genus Drosophila; species Drosophila trapezifrons. The sequence continues at coordinate 12,177 of JAEIIF010037565.1, forward strand.
CAAGACAATTTTCAATTAACTTAGAATATTCAAACGAAGGTAACCTCATTCTTGGTTAATACCTGAAAATGCCGAAAGGCAGTGTCGATTACTAATCATCCTTCCGATGCGTTCAGTGCAAGCGAGTGTATTAAGGATGGCAACAGGCTTACGACCAACTGAGTATTGCATAAATTGGATGCTCTTTTGCCAAGGAGTTGCCAGGACAACCACTGGAATGAAGGAGCAGAGCAACTTGCAAAAGCGGAGATGATGGGAATGCGGAGAACTTAAAAACCCATCATCGTGTTTTCGTATGGCTTGCGATGTTGTTTAAAATGCCATAAAGTTTAATTGAAAAACAAGCCCCGTCTGCTCCGGTTGCGAGCTTGGCTGACTCCTCCAAGCTCCTTCTAGACTCATCGCATCGCCAAACCACCACCCACTCAACATAATCAGCTTGAGCATCAACGTCCCCTGCAGTGACGCAACCGCTGTCAAAAGTTTTTATGCATTTTTCGGCTTTTTGTCACGACGTCAGCCGCAATGAGGATGAACGACCAAAACGTCAACAAGACGCTAAGTATTCCATTCCGTCAGGCCCCGCCATTCTCCTCGTCTTCCCCCGCTGACCCCGGCTTCCATCTGCTGTCTGCTGTTGCTGTCAACTGCAATGCATCAGCGGCACTACCAGTAATACACTCGAAAAAGATTACCCACTTCTGTCTGACCCACTTAGGTGTATTTATGGAGTGGTATTAATCTGCGCCTATTAGGATGGTTATAAATCTAAGGCTTAAAATAATCATTTAAATTCGATTCTTGTTAAACATATTCGCACTTTATCTAGCTTCGCTTACCTTGGATTAAGTTGGTTTTAGTTGATGGTTTAAAGACTGCTCTTAAGGTTTTCACAAAGAGGGAGAATAAACGTATAATAATTTTGTAGATATTATAAATTAAATTTTAAATATTATATTAAGAAAGAAAATCGAGTGCTCGGCTTTGAAATACCCGGTACCCAAAGCAAAGAATATAAGGATAAATATTTATGAGGCTCCGGGTACGAAAAAGTATAAATAACATGGCGGAATGCGCAAGAAAATGTTTCTAGCAATTATTGGCAGCTTTTATAGTATCTCAGATCTGTTGTCTTATAAAGACAAAATCGACTCGCCGGGTGATACTGATCCCTCTGGTTTTCGGCAACAAGTTGTCATACATTTAACTTATGGCACTTGTTTGCAGTGTATCGCTATAAGCATCGCTGGATGCAATCGGAGCTAGTTTGGCTGCCTTTTTGTGATTTCAATTTTTTAAATTATTCAGCAAAATCTGTCTGTGGTCATCTGTCGATTCATCTCTCCGTCTGACCTAACAGACTGACTGACTGTCTGTCATCGGCTTTTTGCTAGTGTCTGGGCCTCTGGAGTCTCATCATTTATCGATGGATTTTGGCTGCAATGCTCCGCACACGCAAACCGGTTCGCATCGTGCCGCTTCAGTTTCGTTACGGCGGTTAATTAGTTTTTGTGGCCTGGAAAAGCCCAGTGAAGCGTTGGCCAGTGATTGACTTTATTGGTCATGTGATGTCCCGTTCCATTGCCACAGCTTCACCGCAATCGCAGCTGCAATTATGCCGGGGGTCATTAGGCTTAAGGCGGCGGGGTCAGCAGGCTGCAGGTGACAGTATAGGCCGGCAGGGTGGAGCCTTTGAGGCATGCAGGGCCTGGCATTGCAGTTCATTCATTTATAATTAACCCTAAATCCCCTGAACCGTAATGCTTTTCTGAATTCGAAATCATGGGATTTGTTCACATGGTTTTACACCCACTCATTAAGGGTCACATAATTACACACAAAGTGAACGGGGGCGGCACTAATTCAATTTTCTATCTGTTCGAAATTTAAAATTACAATGATTTGTTTATCGTTATCATAACAAATAATTGTATACTCAGAAATAATTGTAATATTAATAGTTTAAACAAAGATGGAATGTTTTAAAAGGGGTTTTTGAATAAAAAAAAGGTTATTATTTCATTTCTACTTAAAGAATGTGATATAAATACAATTCTTTTTTCGTCTATCATTGAATTATAAAGAACATCATCAGCCAGCTTATCCATATTTGTCTGTAGAAACACCTAAATCACAGAGACTTTAAGATATATATATGGTTGGTTTTATAGGTTGCACGCAGGACAAGTTTTTATACCCGGTACCCGTAGGGTACAAGGGTATTATAACTTAGTGAAAACCGA